>JAQIWH010001260.1:0-33665 GCA_034695005.1 Cryptops parisi | reverse complement strand
ATAATAAAAATAAAAATAATAATAATAATAATAATAATAATAATAATAACACCCTTCCCATGCTATAGCAAGGACCACGGGTTAACTACTAGTTAATTTATAAACTATAACAAATTAGATTTTTAGATCAATGGGGAGCATATGAATCACGATTCGGCAATTTTATACGATGTTTTATATAACTATAGCAACGTTAGCATCGCATGAATGGGTTAGATTTGCTATTACAAGGTCTTGGTTCTATTTTCGATAGTACAATTGCCTTATCCGATTATTGATGATGTTCATAACCCGATTTATGCACCTATGCAATTCTGAGGAACCCCTACTTATACCGACAATTTTCAATCGGCGATTCATTCCATTAATCCGATTTGAAATTAAAACCATGACATCCGTCTTGCAAATAATTTACATATCTTGTCAACTCAATTGATTTTTCTCAATTGTCCTCGTTTGATAGTGAAACCATTTTTTTGTAAATCTCCAAGCGTTTCATCAAAAAACAAACAAAAACATCAACACGTTTTATCAGCCTACATGCATGAAACTATAACTCGACACGGTATCGTGATGAAGACAAAGGGAACACGAGAAGAAAACGAACAGCTGTAAATAAAATCATCATGTTAATGAATCTGTCTACAAACATGCATCAGAAAGAGATTGAACATTACTCACGGCATACTGAGTTAAAGGTCTGTTACCCAAACAAAAAAGTCGAAGAGAGGGCCAGGAACATACACTGCAGCGCCTTGTCTCACTTAGTTCCTTTCGTATACAGAGATAGCGGAGAATTAACCTTCAACAGCCCACCACCACTAATGCACTAACCATTCCCACGTATGACATTCTCATTCGCACACATCAAAGCAAATTAACGACAAAAGCTTGTACACGCTCACCAAGTACATTTGCCACGTACAAACATACCATTTGGGTTTAGTGGAAAAGCAAGTCAATAAATTGAAAGAACGTTTCAAGAAAAACAAAATGTAACGAAAAACAACAACAAAAATGACGAAACAGCGGCGCGGAAAATTTGACCATGACGTATCAAATACAGTTATCCCTCGTTATCTGCACTTTTAAAGTATACACAGATTGTTGTTTTCGTTTTGATTAATGGCATCGTTTTGTTTAATTTAAGCAATTAATACAATTTGAATTGCATTGCCTACATGCGTCAGTTTATGTCTCACTCTTTGGCATTACTTTCTCCAGATATTTTTATTTCTAAAATGGTAATAAATCACTATCTGGTACATAATATTAAAAGATCAGTTTTTATATAAAACATATTTGATTAACCCAATTTAGCCTCCGGTCATTTAGTCATACAATAAAAAATGACAGGGTGTGAATATTGGTGCCGTGACCAGGATGTAGGTGCTGCAAGTTAACGGTGAAAGTTATGATAAATCTAATGCAAGTTTTCATTATTACCCCCCTGTGACGTCTTAGTTTATATTGAACCTCAAAGGCTTCCAAAATCAAGGGTTTTCGTAATTCAATTCCCAGGAACATAATCCTCATAGATGACAAGGGAATACTGTCAATCATAGAGAAAATGCGTTCAGCTAGAAAAGTTAATAGATTTTGTTCACTGAAATGAACAGAATGTTACAAAATCATTCGGAACATACTGCTTGGTATCTTTAAGTTATAATTATGCAGATGTTTAACGCTTGTTGAATAAAATTTAAAACAAAAATTATTAAACCACACACACACATACATGTAATGCAAATAACATCTTCTCCGCCAAACATTCGGTACGAGTGCTGCTAAAGTAACAATGCTCCCAAAAAAAAAGCGTTAAGAGAATCAAGCATGAAAAACCATTCACAAGATAACAAAACCCATACGAATTACATGAAAGAAAAATAAAACCTAGTTTAGGTTAGAATGTTATCAACTTTGACCTCTTATTATTATTATTATTTATTTTTTTTTTGGAGGGGAACTAAATCATCTTTTAAAACAATTTCACTACAAATGTAGGTAACTTACGATCTTAAAAAAAAAATGTATAATTTTCAATATTGTCAGCAAAATTCTAATTTTAATTGAAACAAAAACAAATTTAACACCGAGCCTACCTTGACATTCTTGCACGTTTCTCCTTCGTTGATGGGAAGCTTAGTTTCGAGCATTTTTTGCATATGAGCAAAAAAATTGTGCATGTGTTGATCCTGAATTTGATATCAAAAAGTCACGTTATGTAACAGCCAAACAGACCATGTCCAATGAATTGATACAGTTTTGCTCAATGTTAACTTTGGAACACTAGAATTTTTACACCTGAGCTATGATGACAATCAACAGTCATTCGTGTCTTAAAATGCTTCCATTTTTGAAAATCATTCAGCGTCAACGATTGCTTCTAATGTTCCAAAATTAAAACAAAACGCGTTTAACATGTCGAAGCTCAAACAGCAGCAATATTTATTTACCTTTGTATAAATAGTCGAAATCAGCCGGAAGTCCACTTTGAATAGTTGTTTTTGACCGTCAACCCAACGAACGTCAGGACCACTAAACTGTAATGTCCAACAAACAAAACATATAAAATACAAAAATATAAAACAAGCAAATTATCGTCTTTGAAATTGTCGAATCCAATTACAGAAACCTCCCCCACTTTTCAACACCCTCGATTTCTGAGAATTCGAATTTATAAATTTACTTTGCAGTTGTCTTAAAACACAAATCTTGTATGAATGTATGTGATCTTTTTTGTACAAGTCATTTTAAAATTATATCCTCCTATTATATGATCAACAAACATTGTACCACTATTTGTATAAATCAATACAAATTTATACATCTTGAAAAATAAAAATCTGTCATAAATAAAAGTTCAGATTTTTCTTCTAAGCCATCCTAATCTATCAAAGAAATAAATACTGAACGCATAAAATACAAAATAAATATAAAAAAAAAAAAAAAACTTCAGACAATCTAAAAATGCAAATAACAAGCCTATTAACCGATTGACAAGATTCATTTAAGATTAATCTTCCAGAATCAAGGTAAGCTATATATATCACTGGTATAATAACTCACCCCTCTTCCCAGTCCGAACGGTTCGACGGATAAATAACCAGCCGGTAAATGAGCTGCAACTGGAGTGTGCTGTTCTTCGACGTTTAAACTACAACACAAAAAAAATATAAATTCAAATAACAGTACATCGAGTACTACGTGTACGTAGAAGCATACTGAAAAAAGGAAACCGTGACTTACCGTCCTTTAGACAAGAGCGGAATCCAAGAATAACCGATGACATTCTCTATTACCGCATCGCGTCGCTTGCCCCCTTTGGGTTGCTCGCAGCTCACGTGCAAAAACGTGAACAAAAGATGATGTTTCTCATGAATGTGAGGTGGTAACGCAATTTTCACCTGTTGTGGGGGGAAAAAACATAGCTCAGTTTTATTTTCCAAAACACACAAAATAATGCTGTGTGTTTTACCTCTTCGTAAAAATCGGGACATGTTGAATGATGAACAACGCCGCAGTTGGCCTGAGCAACAAAAATGGCTTCGCCAGGTCGACCGTATATACACTGTATAAATGACCTTATCGTTAGGAATCAAAACTCGTAGCCAACATTACAGATTGCGATTGAGTCTAACCTTGATGGGGTCGGACCCTTCTTCGTCACTGTCCCGGAATTCTACCATGCACGCAATATTGCGAGCCTGCAGAAGCAAATACGACAAAAGAAAATTCCATTTCAAATTTCAATTCAGAATATGTAAATCTATTTGGGGTTTAAATTTAAGTTGCAGTTACCTTGGTGAAGGTTTTCTGCGTATCGTATTTGATTGATTTGGGATACACGTAAAGATGATTGACGTAGGAAGTGAAAGGATAGCAGTCGATGGCTTGGTTGAAATGAAATTCTTCGACTTCAAAAGTTGGCTCGTGCGTTGGAGGGATTGGGAATGGTCGGACTGGCAGCAATGAGGACGTGAGAACATCTAAAAAATACTGAAAATTAATATTGAAAACAAAATGGGTCACACAGCACGAGATATCAACGATGATGTCAACTTTTTAACCACATGCAGTTTGAAGCTAAATAAGTACATAACTATAAATAAATAAATAAATAAATAAATAAATAAATAAATAAATAAATAAATAAATAAATAGTCATTTTGGAAAATAAATTATTGTGACTTTGACACAAACTGCAAAATTCCCATATTAAACTTTTCAAGTTTCTGCGTCCATTCCATCAATCATAACATTTGTATCACCTAGTATGAAAAAATAATCAACTTTCCAAACGTCGACATCTCGTGGTGGACACCCTGTATTTCATCAATCAAACATTTCCCCATCCATCGTATGGTCAAACATAAACAATATCGAATCCTACCAGATGAGTAACGCAATAGGTAAGTGAGCATCTGATGAAAAACTTACTGGGTATTAACTTTTCACATGGCATCACAGATAGTTTGATTGTTCCAGGGATTGTCTGAAGTCGATTCATTTTATCAGGCCTTGAAATGACAAGAAAAAGATTATTTTTAAATTAAAAAACCCCAAAAACTACTGTCCAATTGAAAAGTTTACTAACTTTTTGAAGTCTGCTAGACACTTCAACAAGTCTTCGTCACTAAGTTTGGCACTGTCTTGTTTGTATATCACATTGAATTCGGAATCGTCGATTTCTTTGCTGACTATTTTGAACAACGGCCTGTTAAAAGTTAAAGCAAACAAACGAACAACAATTAAAGCTAGTTTTTGGCAATTACCTTCATTGGTAATTCATATGGATACAGGGTGATTCTATAGCTCACAAACAAAGCGTTTTACAGATTTATTTATATAGCCTTTTTTGTTTATATAGCCTATGTTTTGAATCACCTTGTATAATAATCAATTATCAAATATCAAAACACAAGACTTACTTTGCAGCCCACGCAAATGGCATTCGATAATGGCCAAGCCTCTGACAACAACTTTTAACCATTTTGTGAATTTTGGGACCAACACGTCCATCGTTGTTTTTTGTGTACGGGTCCGCTGCTTGTGATATCGAACCTTGCAATACTTTTTCTATCCTAACGACTAAATAGATCTCTGAATCCGGATGGCTGACACTAAACAATGCCTAAAATGTAAATTAAAAACAAGCGGTTCACAAGAATTAATAATCGGATGACATTCTTGACAACATCCCTAGTTAGTTGAGGAAATTATGATTCTCAAAAGTAACTGCAGTTAAGACAAACATTCAACATAAAACAAGGGGTTACAGAGAAAATACTGACAAACTGCTGATAACAAAAGCTAAAAACAATAAAATAAATAAATTTTGTAGTTTACCTGCTTTGGATACAGCAACCATTCTTCGCTGACGTCGCCCAATTCTTGAGGTATGGACCGCCCGTTCGTAGGTTTAGAATCTCCATTCGTTTCGCCGTTGCCGTTGGAAACGGACCCGTCACTTTTCCGTTTGCATCGAGGTATCATTCCACGAAGCACAGGGTGATTGACATCAAATCGAAAATCGCTAGAAATCTTCTTTCCTCGTTTGACGTCGTAGAGGGATAGTGTGGTGAAGTATGGCTCAACCTTGAATGAAAGTTGACAGTGTAACATTATTCATCCAATTATATTGGCTAATGGGTTTTCAAACGTTATGCATTATTTGTACATAAATATAAATCACGAAATTAATAATAACTTTGACAACACAAAAAAGTCACCTGGCATAATGAACCCCGTTCCGAATCGAGTGGAACTTGCAAACGAAAACGAATGCTTTCGCAACGGATAAGCACTCTTGTCCCAAATGGTTCGCGAAATGTTTCGGTGTCAGGTTCGTCGGATTCCTTATGACACTGTGATTTCTGCAAACCAAAAACCAACTCCCTTTCAGTACGAGAGATTCCACAAAACAAAACACAAACTTAACCAGCAATTATATTCACTACTTACAAATGTTTCAGGATATATTGAAAATAATTTCTGACGGTTCTCCTTGCGAGCCTGCGCAATTGAACAATCGGTTTCTCTCGCATACTTCATTAGTTCGGGATTGCGACTATGTTCCAAACTCTTTAGAGTTCCCCTATTTTCAGGCGTTGCTGGAGGTGTATCTGTAACTACAATTTCCCAGTATTCGAAATTTAAATTATATACAGCAAATTTTCCCATCTTATGCCACGCGGTTTTTACTTTATATTTATAAAATTTTATCTTTGAAATTTTATAAAGTTTTATCTGTTATGCATTAAGCTTCCTGCATTGTAAATGCACATCCAGGGTGTGTCTGCATAGACACAGCAATTCTCAAGTCTTTATCAAACAGAGCGAGTCAAAAATATCAATATGGCTCCATGGAATAGAAAAGCAAAAAGCCATTGTATGCTATTGTAATGAAAATATTGAGATTGGGATATAATAATAGCATGTTTTTAGGGTTCTTCTACCATGATCTTGGAAGAATACAATTTTAAGGTCATCCACATTGCATGTGCATAAACAGAGGTGGTGGTCATGACCCCCTCCAAAGAGACCTTATTAATATAATCCCACATCAATATGGAAAATGCTCGACAATTTTACCAAATGCAATCAAAATTAGAATTTATTTTGTAATTTCTTCACATTATAAACGATCTTTATTTTGTATTTATCAATAATTCCTTTTATGTGACCTCCTTTAAACTGGAGGTCTGTATAATGCACAGTCTGTCACATTGTTACATAGAAAACTACGAGTCATAGCTACCAAGTGATATTGCAGAAAGTTGTAGTCAAAGGCTCATTTAGTCATAACTCAGTGTTGTTTCATTTATTTCCAATAATCTAATATAAAACTAGAAAATAATACAGCTAATACCTAAAAGCTTCCAGCATAGCTGTAGTGTAATGCAGTAAAGTGAACACAATATACTGTAGTATTCAAGAATGAACTAAGCAGACACTCAGCAGAGAATTGCACTGGGTCTCGATATTTTTACATATAAAAAGCTTCAACGCTTGCAATATTTTCTTGTTGCCACACTAGAATAAGTAGCACATACATATATATACAAAGTGATACCCAAAAGTTCTCGGAATTGAAACGAGTAAAAAAAGCTTGGTACAGAGCTGTGCCGCTAGGTACTACTTCTTGTATTACTTAGGAACAAGCAATTTTTATTGCGCAGTGAACAGTCTCAATTGTGTACAATTTCATTATTTTGTGAGGTGATGTTTGTGGTGCTTTGCGGTGGTCAACAAGAGCAAAGGGCGAAAATCAAGAGGAAAAAACAGATCACTCATTTTGTACCAATTTTTAACATCTATGAACACGACTGACTGTCATCCTCTCTTACTCTTCCGTTCCAAACAAGCCACCTGCAACTGTTGTTGTTCCCAAAAATGAAAATAAAGCACATACAAAAAAATCACTTCCAGAAATGTTTACAGAGCATTGAAATCTCACTGACGAATTGACGAATCAAATCAACAGGAGACTACTTCGATTAATCTTCATTCTAAGCGTACGATTTTCAATAAATAAATTCCGGAAACTTTTACCACCTCATACACACACATTAACACACATGTAGAATGCAAGAAAAGATTAACAATGTTAAAACACATACCTTTATATTCAATAGCAAACTTCTTATTTTCTTCTAATTTCGTAGCTTGAATTACAGTTTGAAACTTCTCCATCCAATCTTCATATTCAGATTCATTTTCAGCCATTAATAAATATGATTTCTGACTATCCTTCATTTTGAGTTCAAAGCACAGCTTCCCTCGTTTACAGTTCTGAAAAAATATGTTTTAGTTACGATTTTCAATGAAACGTCAAATTCTTCGTGTTGAAGAATGTGAATTTTGCAATCAGTGAAAACACTATTTACCCGAACAACATCGGAACAAAAATCCATGCATATCGTTCCTTTAACTTCTCTTTTTCGTTCATCCTTGTGAAATTCGAGAGTGAACGTCCCGTCTATTTCTTGCCGGAGTTGAACAAAACGCCGTTTAAAAGACTGTAAAAAAAAAAAAAAAAAATTATATCAAATTATACACTTTGTTCACATGTTCTTTTACACACGTATCATTTTAATCTCAGTAGTAAAAATCCTGTGAAATAAAAGTAAAAATGAGAAACTATCAAATAATTACCTGTGTGGCTATGGCAATTATCTTGGTTGCTTCTGGTCCCTTTAATAAATATCCTTGTTTTAAAACCTCTTCACTACTAGAAAACGATTCCTGTTCAACGAGTCAGAAAAAAAATCACTGCATTGTACAAATACACGGTGCAACGGAATACAACAAATTTTAAATACGCAACCATAACAAATAACAAAATTAGTTATTCGTATTACCATATCTGACTGGTCGCTTTCAGCATCCACCTCGTAAACCAAATCTTCCAAATGCTCCACTTTGGGAATTCTGTGCAAAGGCAAATAAATTAGTTAACTATTTTTGTTGCATAAGTTAAATACTGAACCGATCCATCGTGTTAAACTATTAGTAGGCTACGTACCTTGGCAATTGCCAGTAATTCCCAGAGTAGGCACTGTACTTATAGTGGACAACATGCCAGCTAGACAGGTAGGTTTTAATACATTCCTTAACGAATAAGCTGTCAGCTTGCTGCGCTGAAGAACATGGAACTGATGGTACCGTTGTCCGATAACGACGTGGCAGTGTTGTTTGCTAAAATTGTCAAAAGAAACTATTTATTACATTTATTTATTAAATCTGTAGTAATTTTGTGAAACAATGCATATTCAAACATTTCACACTAGAAGTAGACCCGTGCTGTAGCACGAATGCATGAGATCTGGTTTCCGGGTTAGTAATACCAAGATATTTCTATAGAAATAATCTTGATAATAATACAAACGTTAGATTCATAACTACAAAAAAAAACTAACATATTTGTATTTTTTACGTTTATAACCAATTAATATGGAATTTACTTCCATATTACATTCGGAAGTGTGCTGCAATTGAACAACGTGATAACACGAAACACGGAAGAGATCATTTCACTTTTTCAAAAGAAGCTTATGCAACATGTTAACTATACTTAATCTGAAAAAAAAATGCATGATTTATGATTTGTAAATTGGTCTATTGTATATACAATATTTATTTGTTTTAATTTTATGTAATTTTGATTTGGTCCTTGGGACTGGTAATAAACAATAATAATAATAATAAACTCCATCTAGTGACAGGATGCTACAATTATGGCTCGGGCTTCGATTTTAACAACCACCAATAACCGCCGACTCGAGGATTCTGTGCAATGAGCACAATTGGCAAGACGAAGTGTCCATGACACGCAGATCTGGATAATTATTATAAATTTTGTGCCCTATGCTTGAGAATGGTAATGAAGTTAGCATGTTAATGAAATACTCAAGTTTCAAAGTCAGGCATAAATTGACCCTGCAGGGTCACATTCTTAGAAAATATCATGATCACCAAAACCACAGTTCAGACGCCTTAACTTTCAATATAAAATAAGCGATTATAAAAAATAATAAAAACTGGTACATTAAACATGTAATAATTTTTCTTGTTCCCGTTACCCATTCACTCATAACACAACATTCAGAATGTTGAGACAACATTGAATGAAATGTAACGAAATTCTTATAAACTAATCTTCATTCTCATATAGAGCGATCCAGAAAGAACCTTACAATTTTTGCAAGCGTACAAACATTTGTTCAAGACAATGAGACAATTGATTGATTTGTCACTTTGTAGAAAATTGCATCACGATTTATATCAAGTAGTTATTTTGAGTCAATGTTTGCTGATATGGCAGAAATTCCATCTGAAGTCAATTTTTTGCCAAAGTTTGGTGCAGTCAGCTTGAGCAACACATTTTCAACCAACCAACTGCTTTGTTCAAGGAAACTTGGTGAAAAGTCGAATAACTTTTCATAACGCTTACAAATTTGTCAAGTCAAGTCCTTTCTGGACAACCCTGTACATCTACCAGACAGTACTCTACTACCATCTACCAAGGAAATAAAATATATTCTATGAAAGATTCTAAAATTGGAAGAAAAAAAATACTACTGACCAACACAAAAAAATTGCAAACTGAGTATAATGAAAAAAAATACTTCCCTTGTCCCATAATATGGTATACATTTCATGTAGAATGAACATAAGGCATCACAAGATTATGCTCCACACAGTAGAGACAATAAATCAAAAATAATTGACAGTTGAAAAGCAAAATTGAATATTGGAAAGCTCAACAACCAACATTCAGGATGTTTATCCATTATGTGTAGCCAAGATGCACGTGATACAGCACACAATAATATAGTTTAAATCAATAAACATCTAAATACATCTGTATACTTCCGTTAAATTAAAAAACAACTTAGCTTACCCATAAAAAGCTACCTATAAAGTATATCATGATTTGGGACACACAAAAAAAACCAATCAAATGTAAGTGATGCCATGATTTAGGACAAAGGGAGCATCAGTTATAATAAAATCATAAGCACTAGCTGATTTAGGTGGTGGTTCAAACCCCTCCCAGAACATGTTTAATTGAATTTAATGTTGAATTGACATTTTCGTGAAAAAAAAATGGCAATAAAAACTGCTAAATAGTGCATTTGTCAAGGTCTAAATACGCAAGCACTCATTTGAAGCTTGAAAACAACGTGATTTTTAGACACGTTAGTCATGAAATTTCAGGTGAGATAAGTAACAACAGATAACTGTACATCGAATAACCAATTATAATGCACATCATAGCAAACATTCCGACACGATTTTGCATTAAAGTCAGTGCATTCGGTTTTCAAAGTCCACAAAAGGTGATGCATTCATTTCAGTCAATTCAAACACACATCATGTATCACTGAAATAGTTACATACAGTGGGATCCGATTATTATAATCACAATTAGTGTTATCAATCGGCTATTGTTATCATAATCAGTAGTTCTCAACACATTATTTAATGTTTTTTATCCACTGTTTAAGTTTTATCAGCTGGTTATTGTTAAAAGCAAAGATCCCAAAGTGATCATAATAACCGCATTCCACTGTAATTTGCTATTATAATTTTATTGTGGCTTACTATTAGCATATAGGAACAACTGGAGTAAAAAAATAAAAGGACATTGACCACTGATGATTACAACTGTTTACATCAACAGAAAACAACCCTAGAAGCTAATCATCAATGTCAGGAAGCAAACACTTCAACTTTTTGAATACAGATTATCTGAAGCATACCCATGAATTTTGAACACTCCATCTATAAATATCTCAGTTTTGACAAGGTCACATATGGATATATATACATATAAATATTAATTAAAAAATACCAATAAATAAAATCTAACTTGCACATTCGCCTCAAAGATGCGCCACAGGAAGTCAAGAATCTAGCTGAAGCTTACAAGAACATATGATAAAAGTGAACAGCAATTTCGTCATGAACCATGATTATTAATATTAAGCCTAATTTAAGTTCAAGTTCATTGTTTTTTTGTTTTTTTACATTTTAAATAGTAGGTTGAAAGCGTTAGTTTCATGGACATTTCAAGTAAAAATGAAAGCCGAGGTCAACTTGATGAATTGTGTTGAGCATAAAAGCATAATCATAGTGTTTTAAAAAAGTAACTTTTAAGCTTGGAAAGGCTTTTGAATAATAAAAATGTGTATAATCATAGGATTCCAATTTTTACGTGTTCACCTCGTAATAACTCGCAACAAAACATGGTAAAAACAACACACATACATACACACCAAAAAATTGTTTTTTTTAACTTGTGATGTTTTTATTATGAAAAAAGATTTTTATTTTGCTCGCTTTTACAAAAGCAAGCAAAATAAAAAATTCTGGCACAATTTCAATGTTCCGTTTAATAAATATATATATACAGTATATGTATGTGTGTATGTATAAAAAACACAAAAAAAAACAGAAATAATAAAAATGAGAGTTCATTGCTTTCCATGTTTGTCAACAAGAAACTTAATCATTATTTTAAATGAATTAACTTAGGCTCTTCGTATAATGAAAAACCATAAATCTAACTGCAAATTTATTGTGACAGCAATTGGGGTTTTTTTCCATACATACTTAGTTTTAATAATAATAAAAATAAAAAAGTTAAGTCCTCATCTGACCAGTAAACAAAACTCAATTCAGCAAAATGTTATCTAGTCTGTGACCTAATAATATAATGGTAATCATAATGGTAGACAGTTTTTTTTGTACACAAGGGTCACAAAAACTATGTTCACCATGATTGATACATAAGTGCAATGGTTTATTGAAAATGGTTCCTCGCCTAAAGGGGTACCCTGCTTACAGTGGCGTATTCAGGGGGTAAGCAAAGACCCTCTCAAAAAAACCCAGAAAAATGTCCAATACATTTTTTTTACATAACCTGTTATCATAAATAGGTATCCTATTGAAAATGGATGTTTTTAAGTGATATCTTAATTAATATCCATAGTTTCATACATGTAAAATAATTGAGCCCCCACCCCACCCAAATCCAAAGTCTTGACACCTCCAAACCGAATTTCTGGATGAGCCCATGCTTGCTTATAAATTTCATGTGCTTTTCATCAACGATCACGATTTTGATGAAAGGAAGAATATACATATACAGTGGAACTCCGCTATTCATACACAATCCGTTCCAAGAGGCTGGTCGAATAGCGATTTGTACGAATGACGAATACATTTTTCCCCTAAGAAATAATGTTATTGGATTAATCTGTTCCAGACCCTTGATTGTCTATAATAATACAGCCTTGTTTATAGAATAACCTATACAGTAATACAGTACTTAATGCATGAAATCCTACATAAAAACTATGGTAGGTAGGTACTTGGGGTTTAACGAAGGCACCGACTGGCTTTTACAGCTATGTCATTTGGCCCTCAGACTTTTATTTAAATCAGAAATGCAGAAATGACGATGAGATGAGGATGATAAACATGGAACAGGGTTTTATGAAGCAGGAGGAAACGGGAGTGCCCCGAGAAAACCTGCCCCCAATACAATATACAAAACTATGTATATTGTAACAGTACTGTAAATGAACATAGAAGGTGGAGGGGAGAAGGAATCTTATTGTTTAGAAGGGTGATCACTGTCTATAAAAACATCAGGTAACTTTTCAGATGTTATTTCTCTTCCACTTTTCTGTTCTTTACACTATTAATATACTTGGGATATGTACGAATTCCGAGCTAGCGTAGAAATATGAAGCAGAATTTAGTTGGACAAACAGCGAGTTATACGAATAGAAAGTTGGACGAATAGCAGGGTTCCACCGTACAATGTTCCGAAAATTTCCGTTATAAGACGATTTAACACTTTTTGGAAAAAAAGTGTGTATTATATAGGAAATGCCTAGAACCATATATTATTTATGTATGGAGAATCCTATGACATGCTGTATTTTATAATTAAAACAAAATTGTTTTGTGTTATTCAATACAAGTCCAAATTTACGAGTCGCCGTCTATAATACTTCTGTTTAGATTAGATTAATTAGTTGACTTTTGTTTTAAGCGACAATAGTTTCGCTTTTACATTGTTTTCTTGACATAAATTACCAGCACAATAAGTTCTGTTCTGACATGTACTGCAAATAAGTCATTTCAATTAATTGTCTACATTCTACTCTATAAAAGACCAACCAAATCCCACATGACCCCCCCCCCTTTTCCTCCACACCAGCATTGAAAACGCCAGTGTGTGTGAAAATGTGGAGACTTACACCAAAATCAAAATCTCATGCATTGCATACATCCAGCATAAAACGGGGAGTTTTAACTGTAGTTTCCACTTATCAATATATGTAACTGGATATAGAAGAATGAACTTTTAGTGGACATAGGTGATATTGACATAAATAGGTGGTATTGACATAAATAGGTGATATTGACATACAAATTTGTGCACTGTTTGAAACAATGTGTCATTTCAGTTGTTTAAAGAAAAACAAAAGGTGACATAAGGTGACATATCCACTAAAAAACTACTTCCTCTACCTTTATGGTATCAAGGTTTTACTGTTACAAGGTGACATAATTAGTATCTGCAGTGAAACCATCTATTAGATTAAACGCATGATCCAAAGGAAGAAACTATTCAATATCAATATTTGAAATGAAATGGTCATTGGTGCATGAAAAGTTTCCATTTAAAACACCTTACATAATACCATTCACGATTACTGGAATAAAACAAAAACAAATGTACCAATCTAAAAAAAGCACAAACCAAACAAACAATGAGAACAAAGCAACACACTTCTAGTGAATCAAAAATCAACAAAACGTTCCATAGTCCTTTTCATCATCAATGTGTGTAGGCTTTTCTCAAGACTTTTATTCACCTGTTGTGTTTTTGTTTCAATGATTTTTTTTAAATATAAATAGTATTGTTTTGATTCCTTGTTCGGGTGTATTCTATGGATCAATTGCAATGTCAGTCACCCTTGAATCAAGGACAGCATTATTACACAGGGATAGTGAAAGAATTGAGAACAGCAGATGTTAGCTGAAGAATCTAGATCTAGACCATATCAACTCTAGGTATATATTTTTTTTCAAGGTTGCAAATCCAACGTTGTATTTTATTTATATACAAATATATTTTATATTGTCAGGAAAAAAAAAACCTACAAGATTAATATCCCATAAATGTCACAAATATCTTAAGTTTCAAGACCATTAACGAAACTGGTAAAACTCATAAAGTGGAAAGTAGCCAAGAAACAGAATTTCGTTACATTCCTTCAGTTTAGAAGACACTTCTGAGTCGATGGCATAAAAAAATCAAAAATCCGAATTAAAAGTCGACCGATAAATGTTTTAGATGATAGTAGTCAATAGTAAAAAAAAAAAAAAGCTCTGCTTGTAATAATTGAAGGGCCTAGTGTGAAAGATGTCAAGTAACATTTTTCTCCAAATTTTTCCCAGTAGCATTTACGAACCCGCAATTCTACATTCCTAACGCATAATTTTGTGCAAAATAACAATATTTGCAAAAATATTTTTGCAAGAAATTTGTAACAGCCAGGAGACAACAAGGTAACTTCAGATCTTTCAACGCGTTTTCTTCATAATTGTAAAAATGTTACTCCAACACCTTTTTACACCAGGGCTTTAAATTATAATACAGGGTGTTCTTAAGTCACTAATTAGTGAAATAAAGCGAATTTCAAAGAACGTTGAAAAGTTTTGAGCTACAGTACAGTACACGTTATACTCCCTCTGTCCAAAGTAAGGTTTACATTTCATGTAAAACTTTCCGGTTATGGACAGTTTTATAAAATAAAGTTTATATTGGCTTATAGTAATCTAAACGTGGTCCTCTTTTTCTGATATGTAAGTTAGTTGAATAAATTTGCAAGTTTTTTTTTTTTTTTTTGGAGCTAGTGTCATGTCTTGCACTTCAAAATGACACTCCTGGTGACTGCAATAATGAACATAAGGTTTCGGAAAACTATGCTTAAGTCAAAATAATTGACAGTTGAAAAGCGAAATGCTATCTATAGGTTTTATTTAAAAATCACTTATTAGTTATGTGAAATAACTTATTTCACAAAAATAGTATCTTATTTTGGATCACCCTGTATAATAAATCAAAAAGATACAATACTCATAATAAGTATATGACTAAATAACCAGAGTAAATAATACCTTTATAATTTACACAAATCATATAACTTTTGAATTGTAATCAAACGACCTTACTGGGAGAAATGTAAACCATATACAATTTGGGACAAAGCAAAAACAGCCAATTGTTAGCCATATTTTGGGACAGAAAGAGTAATTTTTTTTCCAGTTCATTTTTTGTATTATATACACATTTATAATTAAAACATTTACTTGATTTTGTCAAAAAGACATTAGGAACACCCTGCACAATAACGTTGAAATTCTTCCATATAGCACACTTCCAGAGTTAGAAGGCCAACATAATACACTAAATTTGCTATTTTTTCGAAATAGTTTCATTTCTCATAAAATCAATGAAACATCAAATTATAAAGTACGCCTTAATGGTTAAAAAAGCAGTAAATTAAAACCTGATTATAGTAGTAAAACCCATTACTGAACCCATAAAACGGTACAACGGTTTGCTGATCTTTTCCAAAAGCTTCTGGTAAGTTGCACCTGCCATGTAGTATAAGCCGATGCAATAACAAATCCTGAGATTACAAAAGAGGCACTTTGAGGAAAGATTTTCGATGTCACTTACCGAGACATCGTCCAATGGATACAGGATCATGTCCCGTTGTGGATCATTCTGGAGAAGAAAGTGGTTCTTGCGCACAAATTCCTCGTAATCGATCGGTTCCACCAGAATCGGCTTGGCCTACGAAAAGGAACAAAATGAGTAAATCAGCACTGTCAAAAAGGAGTTTTGACACACTGTTTGAATGTCTAATATGGAAATGCTGACAACAAAGAGACACAATGATTCAATGTCAATGGTCCATAAAGTTATTCCAAAAAGAGACATTTCCAAAAAAAAAAAAAACCGCTGAAAACGCACTTTTCGACAAATCGATATGACGATAGTTTTAGAATCGTTGTAGCGTTACTATTACAAAACAAGTACGGTAGCAATGCTTTTTAAGGATCCACTTTATTATAGTTTTGCTTTAATACTGTATTATGATTTTAGATTTATGCGATCTTTGAGTAATTCGATGTTTATTCGAGTTGTAAGTACCGGCAATTTTATTTTCGATTTCGAATTTCAATTTATACGATCTTTGAGTGATTGTAGCGATCTTTGAGTAAGTGTTGAGTAACTAAGTATTTGATTCATGCAATCTTTGAGTAATGGGTATTTGAGTACTCCATTTTAAATTTGTCATTTTTTTTATTCGACTTGCGTGATTTTTGTCACATTAGACTTATGCGGTTCTCGATTTGTGCGATTTTTGGTGCATGGACTATACACTACAGTAGCCTATATTATCATAAACGTCTTTAGATGTCAGTATACAGTACATTCTAATCCCAGCCCTCACTCTCTCTCACATCACAAGTGAAGCTAATCAAAAGTATATACTGTAATAAAAAATAAACATGACGGTTAGTCTAACTATTGAAACTATTTGACGAATACAGGAAAGCCTCGATTATCTGTATTATGTTACTTCGCTAATAATAAGCAATGAGATAAATATTGCTTGATACTCGTTATAAGCAATACAATTTCGATATTAAGCGATTTTGTGCAGTTGTCGCACAAGTGACCAAATGCTAACATTTTGCCATTTGATGAAAATTTCGATATATGTGATTTTCGATTTATGCGAAGTTTGTGCAGAAAACTTTGTGAACTTCCTGTAAACTTTTTTTTTTGATAGGCTGTACATATTGCAGTGAAAGTCTCTACAAATAGAGTGGAGTTTGTTTGAATTGAAGTAACTCGCGACAAGACATTTTAAATAACAAAAAAAAACTAACCAGATTTACACTAGTCTAAAATTACATGACAATAGTTCTTATACTGCCATCCCATATCAACACCATCACCTTGTCAATTATGGTTTTTCAGATTTATATTAAAAAACAACATAATCCACCAATCTAAAATGGAAAACTAAGTACTAAGATGCGATCTCGGAACAATCCTAGTGTCAAAGAACAAATAAAATAAAAAAAACACTTGCATAATAGCACATCAACAACAATTCGAGATTGTTAACTATGTAATGAATGTGTAATGAATTTTAATATACTTTTTTATAGTTGTTAAATTGTTTGTAAGCTGATAATCCGCTTTACTCATCATCACCACATACAAGAACTATGGCATTATTTCTGCACAGGTCAAGCATTCAACTAAGGTTGCGGTAGTTGGTAATGGTAAGATGATCTCCAGCCTTGATTTTAACCTGAATCACTTCATGGTGATGTCATGCGAATAAATGCCTTTTGGCTACAACAACGTGTGATACGAATATTAAACTCCAACGACCAAAAAAAATAAATAAATAAATAAATGTAAAACAAGGAAAATACTGTAACGTGGGTTCTGGGGATACACTGTGGGAACGTTCCTGATGTTTGGAAATGTATTCGACGAAAGAAAATTACTTGGCAAAAGCACAACTGAAATTTGATGTAAAGTGGAACACAAACAATACCGAAAAAAAAAATAATAAGCGTGGGTCATCGTGTTGCATTTATGGAAATGTTCTCCACTTTCATCCATAATCTGGAAACTGCATTTACGTACGAATAAGAATGGATAAAAGAAAGGTCATCGATTCACACTTGGAATATGCTCTGCACCGACTTGGCCTGAATCGAAAATCGCATATATCGAAATAATGAAGTGTCATTCTATAGTATTTACAACTACAGTCAGCCCCCTATAGAATGTCATCCCTGCTTTACCACACTAAAGAACACAGAACCAATGTTATCTTCCCACACATTAATCTGCCCTGTTTAAATCATCACCCTCCTTCACCGCCAAACTTTTACCTAGTATTAAGGATGGTAAAAGAAGTATTCAGCATCAATGTGTTGCTGCATATACTTCTTTTGCCATTTACTCAAAACCATGAATTGGCTTATGCAACGTTATTCTGGGCAATATCCTTTGTCATATATTAGGTGACCACTTTGTATCGCATACAAAGTGATACATGTATGCTTTAGGTAGGTACGAGTTGGCGGCACTATAGCTAGGCCCATGTCCGAGGCAGTTTGCTATAATAATCTCAATATTGAATTTTTGGCGCTTGCAACGTTATTCTGGGCAAGCCTTCAATTATCAACTAGCATCAATGAAATCACATTGTTTCAAAGTGCATCCCACATTCAATCGACTAAAATTTTATTAATGAATGGTAAAAAAAATCGACTTTATTCATATCTCACGTGTAACATTTTTCTAATTTGTTTAAGATAATAGATCACTACTATTCATGTACGTAATGTTTTCAGTATCAGTACTGAAAAAAATAATAGTTTTTTTCCAATTCAGAAGAATGATGCAATGTCGTATTGATCCTTTAGTATCCAATTCAACGCATCGATTACAGTAACACAAATGCGTAATCAGTTTTTTTTTAAAACAAAAAAGTATTATTTCTTTGAAATTTTCTCACCAATGGTTTAGAAATTCAAACTTGAAACTTACGAAAAGGAAAGTAAAGTTAACTCAAAATGTTTTCATCGAACTTTTTACCATTCTTTGAGTTTACAAAATATAATTTACAAAAATTATATCATTATATTACTACTGTCTAATTGTTACCACACAAAATTAAACAATTATTCATAAATTACCAAAAAAAAATAACTGACACTAAGAAAAATACAAAAAAAGTAACTAATATCAACAAATGAGATTATTAATAGTTTTAATTAATTTTTTTATATAAAGATATAATCAGTGTGTA
This sequence comes from Cryptops parisi, assembly GCA_034695005.1. NCBI lineage: Eukaryota > Metazoa > Arthropoda > Chilopoda > Scolopendromorpha > Cryptopidae > Cryptops > Cryptops parisi. The sequence goes on along the minus strand of JAQIWH010001260.1, from coordinate 14,220 downwards.
TAATATATCTTTGATATACAAAGATATTATACATGAAGTATATGTATTAAAAAAGTATCATCGTGCAAATTTGTGAACCAAAACCCTATTATTGCACCAACAAATATCCGATTAACCATTTTGAAAAATAGAATAATTCACCATTTTACATTAGGAAGTTTTCACAACCCACAACTACTAATATCTCTCCCCTTATTTACAGTTTTGATAAAGTCACTGATAAAGATACATCAATTGTAATTAATTTTTGTAAACCTTTTGATCCTATGGACTGTTCAATAAAGATTATTATTATTATGACTGAAGATAATGTAAGCGTATAATTTTCATGTATATTATTTCATATAAACATATTATTACATAGATAATATACTATATGTTTTTATAATACTATATCACTTATACCCATATAACAACCAAGCCATGTGCTTCTACCAATGTGGTGGTGCAAATGTGTTTAAATTTGAAAATCAAGCAAAAAATAACAAAAAAAAACTACAAATTTATAATAAAAAATCAAAAATTATAAGATACAACACCATATTCAAACCTAATTGAAATCCCATAACAACTCACAATCGAGAAAAACCTATTGAATGAAACATGAGCTAATAACTGGTTTACCGTGACGCACACGTCCTAATATGTGTGCCACCATCGAGACAACACCACCCGAAAATATCAACAACACTTGAAGAAACTTATGAGAAAAAAAACCATTTTTCTACAATCTGTCAACAACTTCGATTTTTACCTGTTTGGGGGGTGGGCACGCTGTGGTGGGAACAATGGTAATTTCCCCACCATCGTGGTTATTATCGTCCCCTTTGTTAGTAGGTGCATGGAAGCGAGCGGAAGATCTAACGAATTTCATGAAGACAGCTCGGGCTGCTGAAGGGAAACTCCACCGCTTGGTGAAGGTGGGGTCCATCCCGACAAAGTTATCATCACATGAGCGCATTCACAACAGCTGATTGGTCGATACACATTCCTCCAACATAGCTGAGTGTATGAGCTGGCGTCTACACCGCGGGCAACTTCATCGCCCGCCACACCAACAACGGTGGCATTGGCACACAAAGATGTTACATAGGTTACTCACTTCTTTGTAGGTTACAAACTCGTTAGGCGATCATCTCGCCCAGGTGGATTATGCTCCTCAAAGACACACCATCCGTTCAATGGCCACACACGGTTTGTTGTTGTTCCAAGGATCGATCCAAAAGTGTTGTTGGTGTTGGAACACAACTTCACCAAACTCTGAACCGAAAGCGAAAGGTCAGCTCTTGAGGAGATCTTCTTACACGTTACTCGTAACGAAGGCACGCTTTCTTGGAAATTTTGTAAGGAGAAAATAATAAATCATGGTTTGGAGTGTGGTGACTTCTTGCCGACTTAGCGTTGCATGCAGGTGTGTGTGGATTTTTCGAGTGAAACTCGAGTCTGATTGGATGAAACTTTTATCATCTGGCGTGAGATATGGATGGAAGAAACAAACTATGGCACTGATAAAAAAAACGGCAGCCTTGTGATAAAAACTAAAAATCTCGATTAGTAGGCTAATATGGTGGTGACTTCTTACGAGTAACTGAACCAGAAACATGAGAAAGAAAAAACAAACCAAACTTTTGTTATCTTCGACATTCGTTATCTGACATTACCAAAAAATACTCGCATCTCGAATGAAACCCACCAGTGTTTAAACCACGATTAACCTCTGCAATCCTTTCACGAGACTGACCATCCGTAAACTGAGATTGGAACCAAACTTGGAACAAAACAAACTTTCTCATGTACCAAAGAAACGTGAACAAAGTTTAACATTAAAAGTAAAGTTTACAAAAACAAAAAAAAAACTGTTCTTCAAATAATTGCAAGTTGATTGAACTCCTTGGTAATGTTGACAGCCAAACATTCAGAAGAAAAAATAGGAACAAAATCGATGCAGTATAAACGTAAGATTCCTCGAGTGTCTACCACTGGTAATGGATTGGTAAGAGACGAGTGAATTCAATCCGCAAATTCGCCAAAAAAATAAATCGATGTTAGGGAACAAACACGGAACTGCCAAATAATCTTCGGTAGCAATGTTTTTCAACACCACTGCAAACAAACAGTTGTTGTTTACCCTGAAAAGCGAATAAAAAAAGGGGGGGAGCAAGGAATGCGAATCTTGTGTTCAGCTAAACGGTTGTCAATATTCATTTTCTGCAAACAACTACCACTACACATGAGCGAGTCACGAAACGTTACACATGCATTACTACAGTATATATGAAGAACTCGAAATGCATCTTTAAGTGAAATGCTGAAGATCTTATTAACAATGAAAGATATTGTTTCTTGCCAGAATTAATAGATGATGTTGATTACTTATTCGGACGGAATACCAAATTCCAACTGTAACATACTAACATAATAACTTGGCAATACTCGGCTTGAACTACAAGAAGTACTCGAGTTATGCGAGTTTCATATGCATTAAAATCTTGATTATCCGAAATTCCTTATCCGAACTAAGTGAAACATGACATTTCAATATAAAAATCAATACATTATCGATAACTATGAATAATTTATCAAACTAAAAAATGATTTACCACTTTACATAACATAATTCATTGAATGTTCACTTTTTTTAACTTGTACAACGTTGTTGGGTTCTTTTAGTACCAAAGGAACCATGTAATATGTAATATATACATATTACATAACCTGATTTTCGTTTATCCGAAATACGAGTGTAAGCTTGGTCCCATCACATTCGGATAATTGAGTTTGTAGTGTATGCAATTTTTCTATTTTTTACGATGAGAAATCTCCCTAGATGCAGAGAAAGGAGCAAATTTTATTCTATTCTTCTCTGCATTATTATCACTATTTTATAAGGAGAGAATTTCGCTATTATGCGATTCTGCAGAAACGTTAATTTACTTCTGCACCACCTAACAAAATCACATAAGCAGCGAGATTTTTTCCCCTATAACGAGCATGTAAGAAAATTTTATCTCGTTTAATAATGACGAAAATCGCGTATAAAGTTGCACAATTCATAGACTTCTTGTACTACACTTGAACTATTTTAATCAGCAAAGGCCTAGAGATGTACACAAGATCCTCGATTTATGCGAGGGGTTACATCCTGCCCAAACCATCTCCTATATCAAAAATTTCCACACAGTGGCAAAACTTCAGCGTTCAGTCACTTGTTCAACAATGCCAAAAAATCGCACAATAACGAAATTTTCTTGCCTATAACTACTATCTGAAAACATTTCTCGTCTCATATCAGCGAAACCGCATATAAACTAGCATAACCGAGAACTTTCTGTATACTGTACATTTAAATAGTAAATTGATGTGCTTGAGTGTTCTTCCTTCGGTGTACACTAAGTAAAGAACTTAAAAATTAAAGGAAGCTTTCACATTTCAGAGGAGAAAAAAACCCTACCATCATACAACTTTCATAACTTTTGATTTTTTCGCCCTGTAACCTTTTAGCAGTCCCAAGTAATGGGAGGTGAACGTTAATTAAGGTGAGTGACAGAACGAGACCCCAAAAATCCTTTTTTCTTACACACGAACCAAGCGAAACGTAACGAACCGACCATCAAATAACCGCAAATGCACAATTCACTTTCGAGCTGAGTGTGACAAGTGTAATTTCGGGGCAAGAGCGTGAGCAGCTGAGGTGAACTGACAAGAACTTGCTCTTTAATCAAACCCAGCTGAAACATTGAGAGCGAAAAGGAATAAGTATGAAGAATGGACATCCAAGTGTACACCAATTTATCACATGACTGCCCAACCGAAACAATCACAGATGGTGATAGAAACATTTGACTGGTGTGCTGAATTTACTCGTTTTTGCATACCTTCTAGCAGGTGGTGGGTGGTGTGAAAGTCTCTTTTAGTAATTAGGTGGTTCGTTGAGTTGACAAACGGGTGAATCTAGGTTGACAACAATTAACGCAGTACACTATGGAGAAGTTCCAAAGACATCATCAAATTAGAATGTAAAGCGAATTCCGTTTGCAAATCTTTGCTGAATCGAAAAATCAACAACAGTGAAACTACCATAAACGTTGTTTCTTACCATTATTCTACATCTACACAGTATCCTAGAATTATGAGTTTGGTAAATGCAAATTCGCTATTACACGAGATTAATTTTCCCAAATTGCTCATAGAATGAATAATCCATGATTTTTTTTGCTGTTATGCGATTCTGTGCAGTTCTGCATGTGACTGAATGCTCCTGCAACTTTTGTTTCCCCTTCTACAATACGTATGCCACCTATGAAGCAAACACTGGGCCTCTGGCCCAGTGTTTGAATTTTGGATTTATTGACAGCCTTTTTCAACTTTTGATTTTAGTTACCGATGCCATCATATGGTACTAGTTCCTAATGACCATTGGAATGAGCTTAATGACCCCTGGAATGCATTGCATACTATGGGATCGTAGGCAAGCATCAAGATAAGCCTACTCTTTCATTTATCCAAGTATGCCTGCATATCACAACTATAAAAAAAAATAGATGCAAAGTACATGTACATTGTGTATGTGTATACCAATTTAATACACCATTTTATCTTTCAAATCAGATGTTTTTGTTGAACAACTGCCAGAAGCCTAGCAAAGCACAAGACTTGACATTCCAGCCACCAACTTTAATTATACAATGCACAACCGCTACAAGGCAAAACTTTAATAATAAACAACCAATATATCGAGTTCTTTCCATGAGCCCATCAATTAGCTGAAGTCCAGATTGAAGAACAAACAAAAAACAAACAAGAAATTCCAAGACTCGAATTTAGGACACCAGTAAAAATGATCCATAGCTTGAAGCATAAATTACAAGCACACGGCTACTGAAACCTCCCAATCACTCAATCCACTAAAATCAATCAACCGGTGAAACAATCTTAAAAGTTCCGATTGGTTAAGTAATTTTGTTGATCTCAATGGAATTTGATCTAAATGTAATTGTCATCCAATCTTCCACGTTGCAATAACCCTATGGCTATTGCCTAACATTCTAATTCCAATGTTCTGAACTTGGGTTCCACTGGTACAAAATAAAATTCAAACTGAACTACTTGTACCCACACAATATTCAACCTAACCTTCCATTTAGCACTTTTTTTGAACAAAAACTGCATTTCAAGCATGAAACTGATTTCAAAAATTAGAATTCAAACTTTTTCAAAATCTAATAACCCTTTAAAAAAAAAAATATCCACCAAAATTCCCAAACATTTTGCTGGGAAATTTTCTTCCTCAACCAACAATTTCGAAAAGAGAACAACTACGTGTTGTTGAGCTTTTCATACCCATTGCTTATCTTATCTACATATTTGACGAATTAATCACTTCTAATAGAATGTGCTGACTTTTCAGCAGGAGAATTACACAATACGTGTCCAAAGATTGAAAGACGAAAAAATTTTTTTTTAAAATTATTTTCATATCGCACTAACCGAAGTTGAATCCTGGTGGCGAAGGACACAATTGAGCATTACCATCGTTCATTGAAAGGGTTCCAAAATTGCTTTTCACTCCAATATAAAGCTCTGACTCACGCTCTGTTTGCTCAGCGGCTGAAAGTGCTTTACCATTCTATAAAACTCCACGTTCTATTCAACATGTTTGTGAATGATCTCGTTCAAATAAGTCGCGTAATTCCAGAGTAAAAAATAAAAAAGGGCCACCTCAAAACTGTCGCTTTTTAGGAAAGAATACCACACATGAGATTGGTAGCTCTAAATCTAAACCACAATGGTTAGATTTTTATTAAATCCAAACATTGCCTAAAACATTCCAACATGGTTGCAAATATACCACATAATTATCAAACATATGAACATGTTGATTAAACATATTTACCAAAATATTGCAAAGACGTTTGATAGATTTATCAAAATATAGCAAAAACGTTTGATAGATTTATCATGCAAACGACACAAACATAAAAACATACAAATACACCAAACATATCTTTGAAATGGGCCGCACAAACTTTATTGGTTACCTACTATAATTGATGTTTCATTACTAAATGTATATGTTACAGGCAATGTAGAGAATTCATGCATTCCATATCTATATGATAGAACACCAAACCTGATTTAAGCAATGTATGATGTTTGCAGTCATATTAAGAATTTAGATTAGGTTTAAATCGAAGCCTAAATTCAGACTTAAATTCTTTGTTCAGAAAAAATGTTGTCAACTAACCTAAATACATACACTAACCTAAATACATTTCACACTTTGCCAAAAGAAGCTTGCGTTCTATAGAATGCCTATACATTGCTGGTAACACATACATTATGAAGGATGATAGTTCCAAGAGGTCACGTACTATAAAGTTTTGAATCCCATTTTTAAAGAACGACTTTGCTGAAGGCAAGTTTTCTTTTTCTAGGTACAAATTATTGCTCTTTTAAGTGCTGCCTCTTAGAACGAACCTTTTCCTTCCAATGAAAATTCACGGAACAATTTTCCTGCTAGCCAACTTCCCAGATTTCCTGTTATGTTTGTCTACTGCTTTCAAGTACAGAATTATAAAAAAAAGAAAATCCAATTAACATAATTAAAGGTTGATAAAGTAATAAAAAAAAAAACAAGGCTGAACACATTTGGCTTATGGAAAGCATTTAGCGTACATCTGCAACATAATTTAGATCCAAATTGGTTCAACGGAAGCCAAAATGGCTTTTCCGATGCTGTTTTTATGGGAAAAAACTAGGAACTAATCTAGCATGGCTGTAAATTGTTATTTAAAACACTTACAAAGCAAAAATCAGAAGAAAAAAAGATATTTTGTTAAGACGCCACCGGATTGGTAAACATCACGGAATTAACAAAAAAAAAATAACAATAAACAAAAAACTTCAGTGTCAAGTAAAAAAAAAACAAATGTGTGAAGTCCTTGAAAAACAGCTCTTCCTTATCCCAAAATTTACAATCTATCCACCAAACACACAACGTCCTTTCATAGTGTACATCCAAAATAGAAACCCCCAGAAGTCGTGTTTGAACAGAGCTACTTACTTCACCGGGGTTGAAACTCGATACATCCTGTGATAAGTACACAACGTGGCAGTTCGATGTACACACATATACACAACTTTTAAGTGGGAGAATTGGACAGCCATTACCTTATCCGAATTACTTATTAATAGCACATCATTTTCTGAATATTTCGTTATCCAACTTATAATCCGCCCTGGACTGACAAAAGCTTTTACGGATCGTAAAAAGTCTTTGGAATGTCCTACGCACTGCAAGTCGTGTGCTATGACGCTGTCCTAAGAATCGATAAATGATGTTTGGTGAAATATAGTGAAAGCTGGGTGCACTCACGTTATCCATAGATCTTTATTATCCACTACTTTTCATCTACCCCCCTTACAAATATTAATGAAAAAAAAAAGAAAATTCCGTTGGCTTTAGGCGCTTTTGGAATGTTCCCAGCGCTCTATTGCTAATTCAATTATACGATTTCTAATTAAATTTATAATTTTATCGGTTAGAATTTTCTTATATGATGATTCGTCAATAGATTTGACAAAAACTTTGCAAAAAAAAAATATATTTGATTAATTTGCATTTTTTTATTGTAGTTTAGTTTTCTGTGAACTTCACTAGGCAGATTCTTTAACATGGTACACAAGTTTCTTAATTTAAATTTATAGTGTTAAAACTTTTTTTTATTTGGTGATGAATTTGTCAATAGTTTTACAAAAAATACCTCAATCTATATTTCTCAAAGTTTAACATTGTTTCCACAGTCACTCATACCTCGTTATATGGCTGTTCTTTATGCGGTTTTTCGCTATAATGGTATTTTTAAATTGTGGCTCAAAATTTTAAATAATACGGCCAAAAAATTCTAGAAACCCCATACCATACTGCAGTATTCTAATACTAAAATAATAATTGCAATACATGCACAACACGATATATAACGAATCTATATGATTTGTTATATGTCATTTCGCTTAAAGGACAAGTTTCCTTTCAAACGTATCTAGGCTGTAAAGTTCGGTATGAGTGTATTCAACTACAGAATTCTCGAGTTATGCGAGTTCCCTATATGCAATTTCACTATTACATTACGAGAAAGATCCTCCAATATATTCGTCATAGGCGAGAAAATTTCGCCACTATGCGATTTTTTGGCAGAGGCACACTAATGACTGAACAATGAACTGTTGTCACGTCATGTGATAATACACACGATTTTCGATTTATGCGAGGTCCACTCAGAAATTAACCATAGATAACCTTTTGTCTGCTGTATAGCAACAATCATCATTAGTTGATTGATATTTGTTCAAGAGAAACGAAAATCAATCAGCTAATGATGTTTGTTGATTATCCAGTGTATGTTCAATATCCAAAACACCAAGGTTGGAACCATTTAGTCACCGATACCACAATCAGTGCAAGAATCAATACCAATGTCGCTGTGAAATAGATTTCAAATTCGGTGGGAAGGAAACGTCTGTTCTTCGAATCTTTGACATTGACCATATACTTAAAAAAAAAACAACCGTGAAGGTTTACCTCTGACAGATCTAGCACACGCCTCTACTAGTACAGTACCATGAAAAAAAAAATTCTGCGAAACGTGGAAGCTAGCAGAATAAACTGGATCTTGACAGATGTTCCACTCGTGCTGCATTCGCAATGAATCACTCCCCCCTGAAAAACCAGACACGAAATGGGAACCTAAAACTGGCTATTTTCAACCAAAAAATACCCCCTTATCTTTTTACCCCTGCACGAAGGGTAAATCAAATGGCAAACACGCTTCATCATTTACTCGAGTTGAGTTTATCTTTTACTTTCAGTTCAAACAGTACATTATTAGTATGTGTGAATCATCGTCCCAAACTTTTGTGTACATTGCAATTTCGCTGTCTCATTGCTTTTGCCATTTCTGTTCATCCTCGACATGTGAAAAAAAAATTATGTCATCGAGGCCACCAGCTAAGATGATGACAAAAAATATTTACATTGAAGAGTGAAAATGGAATAAATTCGCAAACATGGGTGCAACGCAAACGAAAAATATTCAAAAGCGAATCCGAGAAATATCCATGGATTTTGACTGTGTGAAAAATGGCTAATGCTACTAGCTTATGCTACTTTGTTCATCTTCAATAAAAATTGTCCTCGAGGACACCAGTGAAGTTGATAACAAATCTATTTACAACTCCACTAATGAGTGAAAAAGGACGAAAAATCCATCGACTAGCAGAAATAACTAAATCCAGAACGAGCTTGTCATTAGGGAATGTCCACTAAAAGACCACTAAGCGCTTGGGATAATCGTTTAATCTAAACACCAATCTGAATGTTGGAGAACGTTAACCAGAACTGAAAAAAAAAAAATCAATTTCTGCAAATTCCACCGACTGTGCAACGAAAGAAGTCCTCTCAGAAGCTATCGTTACACAAGATATAATTTCATGGTACTTTTGACAGTAGCTAGTTCTTTGTGTTAAGTAGCATTTTTGTCAAAAAATGGCCTAGACGCATTTTCAAAGGTGTTAGGTACAATTCTACCTTCTTAACAACAATGTGCAAAGACATAAGTGCAAGAAGTGTGAAAGTAGCCCATAGACAGCAAGTTCAGATCTTCAAACGCGTTTTCCTCGAAATTATAAAATTGTCACTTACACCCTTTACACCAGGCCCTTCAATTAACATGTCGACCTTTTTTTTAAATGGCCATAGCCACTACTCTTACAAGCGGTTTTTCTATTAAAAAAAGTTTCACTATTACACGATTTGAATACAGGGCAAGAACGAAAAATAAATCCTTGCTCCAACCTGGGATCGAACCAGGAACTACATTATGTGTATTATTGATTTCTTAAAACCAAGGTGTTACAAGCTTGAGGCAAAGTGTAGAATTCTCATGAGATTCGATAATTACAAACTACAACAAAATACAAAACAATACAATACAGTTAAGGTAAACGAAGTTTTTGTATTTTTTTGGTCCAATTTTTGTCCTCATGGTATGAAATCGATTTAATGCGATTTGATACTACCAATCGAAGACTAGCTGATTTAATGAGGTAGTTATCCTACACGTGGATAACTACTCTGGATCATTTTCTTTGATATCACAACCACTAAAAGGGCAGTTCAAAACGTTCCATTCAGCCGTGCCATCAACAACGTTTGTTTGGAATGTTCACTTTAAACAGGGAGATTACTTATAGCTGAGGAGGTGTCAGTACTTCATTTTCTTTAGCTAATTTTAGAAGCAATGCGGATTTTTTCTTAGCTTGCAAACATATGCAAATTGAAGTTGCTCGTGTCGACATTTGTACTAGAAGTTTTTCACCACGTACACAGACTCACTGAGTATACCTATACCGGGTGTCCCAAAATTTTTAGTGGTTTTAAGCTACAGTAATCTCTCTAACCCAACGTATATTGGACCAGTAGGTGTCGGATTACTGGATTTTGGGAACAAATCACTGTTTATTGATGCACCAACTTAGCAAAAGTAACCATACACAATACAGGGTATTGTACAAAGAACAAGAAAAACCTTTGTACAGCAGTCAAGTTTATTAAGTTTATCTTCGAAATCACCGAACTGCACACGAAATTCGTCAATTTTGTTATTGTTTTCTTTAGATTAAAGACTAGTTTCGTGTACCGACGTGCTACCTGCTGAGTGCCGGATTACTAGACGTGTCAGCTTGGCTAGATATCGGACTGTAATAAGTCTTTCTATATTTATAGAAGGATTACTGTACTTCAATAAGTCCAACTGCACTATGAATTATAGGACATCCTGTATATTAGTTTACATTTAATTCCCTAGATACTTACATATACAACCCCTGATTTGACGTCAATCGCTGTTGTACATTTTTGGTTTCCAAACACGTTCAAAGAGGATATTTACAATGGTGTGTACGTGATGTTTCTATAGTTAACGGAGAGAAGTTATTTCTCGACACTAATCGATTAAAACCAATGCTAAAATAAGTGCTTTTGAAAATTCTTTTCGCGTACATTGGTTGCCCAGATATTTAATAATCAAGGTCATAAACAGAAAAGTGACTCAGCTACTTGCTGCTTAGTTTTTGTTTTTTTTGTATATTTTTTATTCCAACGATCCAAAGCAACCATAAGGTTCGTTTTCAATGAGATTCAAAGTGGTGCACTGATGCGCTCCAATGAATCATTTCCACACACAATTGAATCATTGTAATCATTCGTAATTCGTAATTATCACCAACACATTGACATAAACTCAGATTTTCGAAGTTAATCCAAATTTCAAGTCTATGGTCATATGGATGTTTGGTACCGTTCTATTGTACTGTACAGTGAGACGTCGATTTATGCGAGTGTGGTATAGCTTTTATACGATTCACAGAAATTCTTTCAGATCTCATTGATTTCAAGACGACATTTTTTCGCATTATTTTGTGCACACTTCTTTGGATCAGTAGATAATACTACTATAATCTTGTGTATAGCCTTTATCTCAACGTCAGCATTATAGTTAGTCAGCATTATAGGTACAGTATTATCGACATTATCACTGACATTGAGATAAAGGCTATACACAAGATTATAGTAGTATTATCTACTGATCCAAAGAAGTGTGCACAAAAAGTGAAAAAAAATGTCGTCTTGGAATGAAATCTGAAAAAATTTATGTCAATCGTATGAAAACTATACCACTCACATATACCAAACTCGCATAAATTGACATCTCACTGTACGATAGAACAGTACCAAAGATCCATATGACCATAGACTTCAAATTTGGAAAGTGGTATTTACAATACTATTTCACTACTTTGTGATGACCAATAACAAAAAATACTATGAGAAATCCTTCCGATGCTCATTATAAGCGAGAAAATTTCGCTATTAAGCGATTTCAGTGCAGTGGTGCACTGAACTTTCACCGCTTCATGGAGATTTCAATAAAATGCGATTTTCAAATTATACGTTTCCATGGAATGTAACCCTTGCATAAATCGAGATCCCCCTGTACTGTATAAGACAAAATTTTAGTTATATTTTAATAAAATTTTAGTAATATTTATATAACTTATATAAATATTACTGTAAAAATATAGAGTATCCAAATGTTTACATTTATCCATATAAACATATACAAAGTTCAACATGAGACTTCCCTGTCACAATAAACATGAAATGAAAAAATTCATATGCAAAGTTGTAAACATATTTTTGGGACACCCTGTATGTACTAAACTATTCCTACATTACTCCTACCTCCTACGTGACTGTACTGAAATATTCCTTAAGTTCGAAATTATTTCCTTTAGAAAGCGATTTCAATGTCATTATCAAAGTAAAAAAGTTTCCTCATCATACCTGTTACTATTTTCCAACTTCCTTCCTATGTACGCTACTTATGCTCCATCCATCTTTAGGATTATAATAGATATCATTTATAATGTCTAAATTTTTTTATATACAATCGTTTAAGCTAAATTTGATTTTTTGAAAGTCAAACTGACAGTTAATGTCAACTTAATCACGGTGCAATTGTGATCCAATTTAAATAAACACAGCCTCGAGCGCACGATGAACAACACAACGGAAGTAAAAGTACACAAAAAAGATACATAATAGTATTAAAAAAATACATCTTACAGCACACAATTCCGTTAACTATAAGATTATCACTAAAAAAGACGGTGTTAAGTAATAATCTTCTTAATGACACATAATATGATTTGTATACATATCCAAATTCAAAAACCAATTAAGTATACCACTCGAGAGGAATCAAATGAATAAAAAACAGAATAGCGTTGAATCGAACTTCCGTACATGACAAAAATAAAAATAAATAAATAAATAAATAAACAAATGTTATGAAAAACAAAGTCGTGATATACATACATAAACAAGGGAAGAGAAAATAACATTAAGCATTCACGTGGATCTCTAATTAACGATTCGACATCCGTCATTTTTCAAACTGCAGGAAGTGGTTTAAGTGGAAAAATATTTTCTCAAAGGGTAAACCGATGCTATCGGTGACCCTTACACCTTATAATTTACTACTAGCTTGGTGTAACGTCAAAATGTCATTGTACACACCTAACCAACAACCACTATACTTACTGTAATGATTATTTTATTACCATGTATAAAGTGATTCTAAAAAAAAATAATACTCGATTTAAAAAGGTAAACAACATTGGAATTTCTTGCCTTGGCAACCATGTATGTCGATTCTTTGTAATCCTATACGTATTATCGATATTTGTATTTCAATACATATTATCGATATTTGTATTTCAATACGTACATTGACGATATAAAATTTGAGATAACAAAATCAGTTATAATGGATTTTAAGACCATTTTTTATCATACACATCCCTGGCATTGTATACAATACAATCCATTAAACATTCTATGGAATGCCTAGTGTCTTTTGGCAAAGTATGAAATAACATCTTGTGTCCAACAGTTTAGATTAGTTTAATTAAGATGACAACATTTCCTATAAAATTAAGCTTCGATTATTAAATTATAACTAGATTCTTGCTTAACGCAACTATTTCAATGCTAATTTCATTCATTGGCTTTCTATAGAATGCATGGATTCTATACAATGTCAGTACTACTCTACTGGTAACAAAATGTAGATATTAATTGGCACAGTTGGAATTTCTCACGCTTTTCTTAATTATAACTTATCAACATATGGGCACATACCGTGAATACAACTTATTGATAAAAAAACTACTTATATCGTGATTCATCATGACTTTTGTAATTGGCATATTAGGTAATGATGTACGTTGTTGGTACATTACTTAAGATGAGACGACACCAACCCGCTTGAAATGTTTTTACCATCTAAGAAAAAATAAAACTTCACTCAACATTATGTATCAGGCAAAGTATAGAATCTAAGTGTTCTATAAAATGTCGTATCTCGTTTGGCAAAAAAAAAAGTATGATAATAACACCTAGTATACAACTGGTTTTAAATGAGTTAAGGTTAGTTGACAATATTTCTTCTATAACATTCTAAAACATTAAGGCCTAAATTTAGGCAGATTTAAACCAAACTTATAATAAATTCAATGTTAATTTCATACATAGACCAAACCAGGTTTGGCATTCAATAGAATATCTACATTTTACACATTGCTGACAACATACTGTAA
>JAQIWH010001259.1:0-33673 GCA_034695005.1 Cryptops parisi | reverse complement strand
CGACTGTTTTGAATGGAAGTAAATACTCTAAAAAGAAGATAAGGTAATAAAAACTTTGTCTCTACGATAGTACGTATCTTACAATAAAGAGCTAACTTTTTTTGACTGAGGCGCTTAAAGGGAAACAAGATAGAGATGATCGTAAGAAAAAAATGAAATACAAGATGGATGACCAATGGGAGGACACCGATCAATACCCAACTGGGCCAGATTAATGGCGATCTGTCACCGCACTCCAAAACAAGAAAATGAGATTCAAGAAACGAAAAAAAACAAACCGAAACAAATCCAATTCATTCAGCTTCCGAGTCATGAAAAAGCACAAAAAAAAGCAGTATCGCCATTAAAAGAAAAAGAGTTCGGGACGCCTCTCGACCATTGGATTCAACCAATTTGAAAGCTACGAAGCTTTTTTTAAAGTCATTCCTATTTGGTTTCTTGTCGTCGTGTGATGGGCGTGGTGGTAGTGAAGCAGAGACAGTGACAGATGAATCGGATGAACGGCGAGATTTCCGCCGACAAGATCGAAAAGAGCTAACGATGACGTTACCGAGTGATGCAACAGTCCATCATAACAACACCGACAAGATCCGCTCGCGCTCGTTGGCTCGCTCATAGACTAGGCTCGCCGAAGGGACGAACAAGAGGAAGAAAAGGAAAAGGAGATTTTATTTGCACGCGCCGATCGATGACGGCCGAGCTAAGTCGGCCCAAAGAAGGCCACGATAGCGCTTCCAATAAATCTCCACCGATGAGTAACGGTGTAGGCTTACCATCCTTATTTAGGGGACGGCAAGACGAACGGCCTTTAAAGAGATATCGCACTCTTTCTATCTCTCGTTCTCGATGAGCTGACAACCCCGATTTTCAAAGCTTCGCCCAAAACAGCTTTAAACACGCTTCCTTTTCAAAAGCCTCGCTTCGAAACATCCACACCTCTTTTCTACTTGATAGATTGGCCCCCGTATTATCGCCTAGTAGCTACAACCTCTACTTCCCACTCCTTCTAACGAGTCGACGTGTATTGTACTGCTCTCTGCAAGACCCTTTTTACAGTAACTTCACAAGTTTATGTTGTGTTGATACACCAGTTCTTGAGGTGTTTAAAGTAACAAGAAACGGGAAGTGTTGCGTACAACCATTGGATTTTATAAAGTTCCGCCTAACGATAGCTCCCAGCAATACTCGGGAATTAAAAAAAAATAAAATGATAATAATAGTAATAAAAATAATACTACACTCGCACGTTTACTATTCGTAACACACATGAAATAGATGTTGGATCCCAGACCCAATGTCAACAAATGTATAATTTTTAAAATTTTAATTAATATTTTAACAATTTCTTTGCTTAAAGTCAAAGTATATACTGCATAGGTATGATTAAAAACGTAGAAAAAGTTTTTAAAAACATTTTTTGCGTGTCTGAGTGAGGATATAGAGGTTGTCTCAGCATTAGGCTATTTCAGTGAAATAATACAAATTTTCAAAAACACATGCTTATGATTTTTATAATGTTTAAAAGGTGTTATAAGTATAGAAGTTTCTAAATTGTTGCATTTTATGTACCGGTACTGATTTTCCGAAAATCCGCGCTCTCGGGATTTGACACCCCTGAATTTCTTTGCTTGGGGTTTCATAAAAACAAAAACCTATCTCCAAAACATCAATACGTAGCTGAACTTACATGAAGCATGCAGTTGGCAGTGCAGAGAATAACTTTTGAAAAGCTTCAAAATGTGTTTCGCAACGACAGGGATACATTTAAAATTTGCAGGAATAAAGACTGTTAAAAAACCCCAGTGGTAGATTTACGGGGAGAGGATAAAGAGTGGTTAAACTTCTCTCCCCCATAATATTTTTATTTCATGAAAAAAAAAGCTTTTGTGAAAAACAAAGGAAACAAAAACGGCTAAATTGAGCATATTTTGAGCTTTAAACACTCAAACATTCATTTAGAGTTTGATTTGCCAAGGGAAATATGTGATTTTTAGACATATTCGTCAAGGAATTTCAATTTTAATTGCTAACCCCACCAAAAACACCATATTAAGAAGCATGGAGAGATGCCAGTACAAATACCTTTTATATCACTGATATACCTTTTAGTTATGTTATTTCTGTGTTTCAGTTTTATTAGTTGTACAAAGGGTCATGAAGACCGCACACTCGAAATAAAGAAATGAATTATCCCCCCCCCCGAAGTTGACTCTAAATCCGCTACTGAAGGAGCATATGGTAAACATAAATTCAATAAAAATTTGACTTATGATTTATAAATTTATCTGTTTTTGTATCATAATTAGGTAATAAACATGACATTATGTTGTTTTTAATAAACTCGTCCGATTTCATAAAAATTTATAGCTAATTTCGAGTACACCCTGTAATACTTTAATTCATTCTATAAGGAAGAAATTGTTAAAACGATCTATTTAAGTAGATGAATTTTGGCATTCATTTGGCATCCAGGCTACTATTGAACGTAAGAACGTCTTTCAGAGAACGAGTAACAGTTAAATAAAAATTCTTTCCAAACAAATCTCATCTAAATGTTTGCATTACGTTCAAAACTAAAATTAGCGATAACCTTTTAGATGGTAATAAGTACCCAACAGCATTTCTAGTGCTCAACTAATTCCACTTTACGAATATCACTCGTCGATAGAGATGAAAAAAAAAAAGAACATCATCGTTAATCTCATCATCTTTGATGTTGACTTAGAACCGCTTTAAGTGAAAAACCTCTCCCGCGTTGTTTATCCAAACTCGGGTTCATTTTAGATGAAATTTTCATTTCAAAATAATACAAGTGTACATTAAGAAAAAGAACAAACGAAAAATATCAACATCACAACAAAAATGAAACAACAGCAGCTGAAGAAGTTGCGCAGTTTTCCAGATACGAAATGCGGAAGACAGAACAAAATAGAAATTAAATCTCGCTAATTGTTTTAATAAACAACAACGAGTGTCGTCGAAAAAAAAGCGCGTGACACCGAGTAAAATTCGCAAAGAAAACAGGAAGCTCCTTAAATCATCGCAGGATAAAAATGCAATAAGAAGACTCCACTGGGGATAGTGGCGCAACAAACCTGAACTACTTAACGCAACTCATTAAAAAGTCCGGAATTTTTTCTACAATACAACTTCGGTTTGCATTTGTTTACTTTAATAAGTACCCCACTAGTGCGTTTTATGTTATTTAAAAAATAAGATACCAAATATTCAAAAGCAAAATATTACACAGAATAAATGAAAACTTAGTTATGGGCTATTTTATTTCTATGTAATAATATTACGGTCAACCCGGGGAGGAGGGGGGGGGGGTCAATATTTACAAGCTTGTGTATAATATTACTGGGTACAAACAAATCGTAAGCTAATTTAAACAAAGTTTACAGTAACATGATTAAAACCAAGACAAGTATTTATTAAGGAATCTAACTTTTATGAAATTATTAAAAAGTTGACGATGTCGAGAGATTTATTATGCGAAACGCGATTTTTCGGTTTGTATGCAAATAAGTTTAGTACACATATAGAAGGTGACGCAAAATAAACTTAATTATTAGTTTTCTTTGTAACTTTAGAACGAAATGTTATAAATTAACTATTTAAACAGTGGAAAAAAGTATGATTCTTGAAAAAGATTTTTGTCTCAGACTTGTTTCTTTAGACTACCAGAAGAATAAAATTCTATATGACTTGTAAAATAACCTGTCAATCTATAGTGGCATCGGACATAATTTAGCTGCATTATCTCCTAAAATTCTGAAAACATAAATCAAATCATTAAAAAGTTAGTTAATCATCTAATGAATACAGAATAAGTGTTATATTTATTCAGTTTTTTTTTGTTGATGTACTGTACTTTCTTTTCTGTTTTGTTATTTCATTCATTTTCCC
This sequence comes from Cryptops parisi, assembly GCA_034695005.1. Classification (NCBI taxonomy): domain Eukaryota; kingdom Metazoa; phylum Arthropoda; class Chilopoda; order Scolopendromorpha; family Cryptopidae; genus Cryptops; species Cryptops parisi. The sequence continues at coordinate 29,764 of JAQIWH010001259.1, read as the reverse complement.
GTATTTTGATATAAGTTGTACAATTATTTTCACCTTTGTATCCGAATTTGATCCCATTGGATTGTGTAAACCAAATTATTAAATAACTTTATATCAGATAAATACTTATTTTGTACGTTAAACACATTGTTTTTTTTTCAGTGCAATTTATTTCATTAATCCGTATTATATACGAGCGTACAACCTTTCAGGCACATCGTACAAAAACTTCGGTCTTTTCTAGGAAACCATTAACCTAACAGTATCTCTCTCTGAAAGCCTTTATGACAAGAAAAAAAAATACAAACCGAAGTAGAGCTGTTAGATTACCAACCAGAAGGATCATTTGACCTTCATTAAAATCCCATCTATTTTACGTGTTGAATGTGAAAACAAACAAACAAGAAAATAAAAAAAAGAGTTGAAAAGTGACAAGCGTTGTTTTATCGCTTTCAGATTGCTGCATAGGGAAGCGAACGCACGTCGTAAAGGGGTTGTTGTTGCCTCGTTCGTAGAGGCTCTTTTCTACTTTCGCTTGTTTGCTTTTATTCCATTCTCTCTTAAGAAACGTACGAGCCAAGTTATCGTTGGAGAAGAAAAGCTTCTTGTTGGGCGTCGTGAGGTCTGTCGGCGTCCATCGGTGGCTATCACTTCTTGTTTTCGCCTTCCAACCGAGGCCATTACTACTCCCGTTCGCCAGCTTCATCGTCCTCACCTTTTACCTTTTATAGGTTTCCTCAGCATCCGCCTTCCATTAGACATCCGATTCGACGTCGAAAACAAACGAAAAACCTAGAAGATAGTTTTTTTCTTCTCTTTCTCTCCAACTTCGACTATCGTAGTGGAAAGAGTAAAAGGTCCGCTATCGTCTATTTTATAAGGAATCGAGAGAGGACGACCAACCCGATTTCCCACAAGATTCCACCGCTTCGTGTTGAGTCAGTACATTTTGGGAAGACAGAATAATCCCTCTCATTTTATCTTCATCTTCAAACCTATGGGTAGTTCTAATAGGACTCCTTAGACACCTCGTTTTCTCTATTTCGCTCTGTTTCTCTTGCGCACGTCATGAAAAGATGTAGCCTCGGCGGTGAATCAGCGAAACGCAAGCTTAGGGGTGACATGACGTGATTCAGCAATAATTAATACATGAACCATCCGTGGATGGATGGAGAAGGGGGACGAAATGGAAAGACAGGGGAGAGAGACCCCAATCCGTCCAGATGGCGCGCGTGATGCGAGTGTTGACTTTTCGAACAACAGCTGGGCGTGACGGCGTTTCTAATAAAATGGAAAAATGACACCGTCCCGATATTAATTGGTGGAGTCGAAGACGCGGGAATTCGCACGGCAGGGAATTATTAGAGAAGGTTGACAACTTCATTGGAAATGCCATCAAACGACAACGACGACGACTACTTCTTCCTTTCATCACTTTCTGTCTTCGTCGTCGACGCCGCTTGTGTCTCTTCTTCTCCCTCCATCTGTTTGCGCCTTATTCCAAACACGACATTTCATAATCTGCTCGTCCGTCGTCCTTGTGTCAATTTTGCGCCTTCGTCCCTCTTTTCTTCCTCTTGAAAGGTAGAAATAGAAAGACGAAGAGGAGGAAGATGGTGATGATGATGACGATGAAGACAACTCAGAAAACGGAGAGGTTGAATCTTCGTTCGTGCGACAAGGAATGCGTGGGAAATGTCAAATTGCGATTCCAATAAGTGCGAGGAAACGTTCGTTAATTCCTTAATGTACCGATGTCGTTGTTGCACTTTCGTCGCGCCAGCGTTGGTAGAATTGTCTCAAAAGTAGAAATTTCGATATGATATTTTTTTAAAAAAAAACAACCAATAAGCTTCGAAGGTTTCATATCGAAGATCTCGTCACGTTTTAATCTAATTTTTTTCGTCGAAAAATAAATCAACTCAAAGCGTCATTTTCTTCTTTTTCTTTTCTATCCTCTTATTTTTTTGTTCCCTGTCGGAAAATTTAATCAGCTTTTGAACGAATGACATCACGAAACGAAACAAAACCAACTTTCAAAGTTCCAAATGTTCTTAGTGAAAAAAAAATAATCTGAGCGATTGGGTTTTGTTCAGTTTGTGAAAAACAAAGGTAAAATAAGGTGCGAGTTGATTGGGTTAGCAAGTCAGCCCATATGGGAAACGCGCAAACAGTTCTCAGTATTCCGCACGAAACGGAGTTTGTTTTTTCTTCTTGGTTGGGGGTTCCTTTTATTTTTCGCCCCCCAGTTATAAGAGAGGGTAAGAGTGAAGAGGAGTACGGGAGGGTAAGAGATCTTTTTCGTTCATCGATTCTTACTAAACCTTGCTGGCCATCAACACCCCGCTCACTTTCGTCCTTCGAGAGGGTGTCGAAGTGGATTAGAAGCGACGTGTCGAATAATTCATGCCCACGTTCTGATGGACTGCTAGAAGCCAATCTAATAAACCGGTTGCTCGCCGGCATTTTTAACCAGTCCCCGACCTCTTTATTGGTTCTCACTCACCTCATTCTACCCACACACCGACGCAATATTTTTGTTCTCCCCGAGGAAGTGACCAGATTGGAGCAACTCGCTGCGCACCAAGTGTTCGAAAATCAATAGGCTTCAAAACAAAAAACAAAAATAAATACAGCATGGCGTCATCGATGAAATTCCATTTCCAAATACGAGTACGTTTGACGTCAACATCTGAGTTAACACACGAAGGTTATTATCCGTTTTCGATGACGCGCGTGTTCTAAACTGGGAATTCCAAAACATTGAGCAATCAAATCGTGACATCGATAGTAGAGTGAACCACAAAAGAACGGTGGGAGGTTGTAATTTCCATTTTACGACATCGAAAAACCATCCCACTAGTTGCTTCGATGACTGGGAAAATGCCAAAATCGTCCTTAAGATTTACCACAACCAATCTTTTAATAAGGAACCCTCAAAGAGATTCAGAAAGACCTATATGAATAATTGAAGAGAATACACCTCTACCAAGAAGTTGTTATACAATAGCAATAAAATCTACACTTATTAAATGATTGAAAGACTTGTACCTATATCTCACCGCTATCTGCATATATTTCACACCTATAGCCAAATCGTTTATGATGACTATTATTTCAACGTCTAGAATCGAGTATCTCAACTACTACAACAGGAATTTGAACTAGCTTTTATATTTGACGCCGATACCGCCTTTATTTCCACCCAGTTCTTTTCAACCTTCAATTGTAGATTCTACAACGTCCACTTGTCCACTACAATGATATATAAAATGCAGTACAATGCGCATCCATTTTAAACGTAGAGTCAAAGATCACATACTGAATGCCAACAGTTTTTAATTTCTGTTCGTTTAGCATAATTATATTTTTTGAGTGTTTTGTTTTTATTACTGACATTCTCTAATTGTGTTTTCTAGTGTTCTTATAGATTTCACCGATTTGTCTTACAATTGCTGTGTTTCTATTACTATTTATTTATTTTTATTCTATTTTAAAATTTATCAGCCCGAAGGGAATACAATACAAATAACATGTGCATTGAGTTACATAAATGTGAAACAAACATTACAAAAATGCAACCATAGTTAAATTCACTATATGCTCACTTGTCCGTATGTTGTCTCAATGAGACACACTTAAATTATAAAAATAAACATTGCCATAACTTTCTAAGATTTTGTAATTTATAAGACTTTAATCTTGATGCTCCGACATGTTTACTTCACATAAAAGTATTGATCTTCCCATTTGCAAAATTATTAATGACATACAACTGAGAGTGGGTTATGCTTTAAAAAATGAAAAACAAACAAAACTCGTTAAAAGACATTCTCCACTTTCAACGGCACATTAAAAACACGTATTTCAAACATAAAGGTAGAAGTCATTTCCAAACTAACTCCTTCAAAAGATAAAAGCGACGAAGAAACGGATCCGATGTCCCCTTCTAAAGAACCTTTAAGCAACGTTTAGGCAGGTTTTATTCGGTAAGCCGCGTTGGGTTGGCAATTAGAAGACCATTTGTCGTCGAAAAGTGCCCTCGATATAGCGTCCTTGTTCTAGGTTTTTCCTTCTTTGTCCAAACATGAGAGTCATTGAACCAGCAACGTCGCCAATGCACTATCTCTCCCAGGGAAAATCGCGCGCTTTACGAGGATGCAACGCAAATTAAAACATTAGACACGCGGTCCAATTTCTTGTACAACGTATCCGCGATGGCGACGCAATTAACTCCTCTTTTTTTTGTGTGACCTATTAGCTTAATCATAGCACGTTTCGCTTTTATCCCACGGGCGACAACAATAGAAAGAATGGCTAAAACAAACCAATGTCTTCGGTAAAAAATATACCCAAAATAAAAAGAAGAAAAAAGAGCACTTGTTTCCCTCTCGTCTTGGTTTGGGTGTTGTTTTCTCTTAAGCGATCGTTCCACTGCGATTCTCTTTTTTTCTCTAATCGAGCATTACGGATCATCACGATGAAGCGATAAGAAACCAATCAAGCTCGATGGTTCCGGAATGTTCCGGAACCAGATTGGACTTCTTTTTTGTCTACTTTTAACTAGGGTTTTAATTGCGATGTTTTCATTTTGCAAAGAGATTTGAGGACAAAAAAAAAAAATTAAATCGACACGATATAACTTCCATCTGCAGTAACGTTCCGATGCTTAATCCTTATCTGAACATTCCAATCACGACGGAGAAAGCGTTTAACCATTTTCACAGGGCTAATTTCCTATTGAATTAACGTGGATTTTACTATTTACGTATCAATCCACACATCTTAAAGACATGATCAACAAAGCTACGTTTGGTTTTAAACGTAGTCATTCTAGCAATAAAAAAACAAAGAATGATGTACCGTATTGCAAAAGTTACTGTAAAGTTTGTTATAAACAGGATAGAATTCGCAGTTATAAAATCGTTCAATATTTGGCTTAGATTTTCGTGACAACGTCTTTCATTCCAAAAGCATCTGGAAATTTCCAACTGTCCAACTTTTTGGCAATCCCTATACGTTTTAGCACGTGAGAAGTCAAACAGGGAAAAGAAATAACCAAGGTTAGAAGGGATAAATCGACAGACAGTTCCATTGCTCGACCGGAAAAAGCGAAAGGGGTGAGGTATCCGTGTGTCTGTGTGTAGGTGTTGACTTTGGTGGAGCTCATTCGCTGTCGTTTCGCGGTTCCACCAGCAGGAAATGAAATTTTCCAAGTTCACCTGAAGCGAAATCCGGTGTGCGCATGCGCCGTTCCCACCCGGCACGAGCGCAATTATGGACTTAGGTGACAGTCACCGCAAAAGCCGATTACACACGCACCCGATTTCCAGAGCAATGGGCGCGAAAAAGTGAAGCGAGAGAACGAGAAAAGAAAGAAATAAAAATTTTGAAGAAGAAAAAAACACGAGCGAAAAGTTTAGGTATCAAAAATGAAAAGTTGAGGTTTTGTCAAATTCCGAAGAAATTTCAACTTAAAGTGTTAGTTAGAAAGGAATACGAGTTTGTTTTTTTTCAACTTTAAAGCGATCTCTCTTTAAACTCTTTCAACCGTCGAGTGTTCGACTCATCGCTATCACTATCACTATGACAATTGTCAAGCGAGATTCGATAAGCATTTTATTCATAAAATATTTTAAATGCTGATTCTAATGTCAAAAATCTAAAACGAAATTCTTAATCATTTTCTGCACATTCATATGCATATTCTGCAAGATTGCTATTAAAATATTTATAACTTTAAAACGGATGCAGTAAAAACAATCTCACAAAATCCAAATTCACTCAACAATTTAAATTTTTTTGACTCAAACCTTATTCTGGTGACTTCAAAAAACTTTAAAACGCTAGAACGACTCCAACATTAAAAGCGATCAAAATGCTATAAAAATAAATTTGCAATTTTCTTAAACCTTACACAATCTAAAACCTTACACAATCTACAATGGGTACCGTATTGTATTTGCTTAACACGTTATCACACTTTCAATAAATTATTATTGTCACTAGAAATAAGCCCCGTGGTTGGTAAGGTAACCACGAGAAAACGAGAATTAAATCTTATGTTCACACTCATGTTGCTTCGCAACATTCGTTGGTATGGAAACGTACTCAACCATCATGCAGTTCATCGTTGTAAACTGACCAATTTCAAAATCACTCTTATTCACTTTGGATTTGGCAGCTTCTCTTATTCTCATATTTGTTGTTTGCCCTCACGTTCTTATGGTGATTTCCCATGAGAGATCACCATAACCACGTGAGGCCTGAGGGTGAATAAAAAGCGTTTATGACATAATATCAAAATCGAGGCAACATCTACTGCAGTATGAAAAAACGGAAACCTTTGAATCCGAATCTCAAAAACTTAAATTTAAACAGCAAAATACGTTAATTAGGTCAAGTTTAACAGTTATACGCTCGTGTCAATAAATGAGTTAAAATTCATATTGCTCGAAGTGTAAGAAAACCAAACTAAACTCGAAAAACGCGATGCAAAACCTGGAAACAATAAGTGGAAATGTCGAAACGGTGTCTCCAACCCTTTGCCTCCCATCGAGCTGCGATTTGAGCAATCGGTAAGAATGTAGTAGGAAAAAGAAAAAAGAGAAGTTCATCAGCCTACCAAAGAACCCATCTTCGTTCCATTGTATAAGAAGAGAAGGGAAACTAGGTTCGCTTCGTGCGAGTCTCTTTCGGCTCCCTAGCGGAGGTTCAATTGCCCATGAATGTATTGATTGCACCCAAGGATAAAAAAAAAAGAGTTGGCAGTTTCGTCGACGGCAAAGCATAGCGAAGACAAAAGAAAGGCTGAAAAAACCGAAACTTCACGAATTTCAAAGCCCACAAATGAAATCAAGGAACGAATTAAGTTGGTGCGCCGGAGCACGGAAAAAGCGTCAATGGCCCACCGTGCACTCGCATCACGTGCAAAAGCTAACGCAAGGTGCTTAAAGTTGACAAAAAAAAATGCCTTTAAAATGTTCCCTGTGGAAGGAATAAGGTCGAAAAAATCGTTGGATCAATTTTCAATATGACAACACCAACATCGTGTGTGTGTCCTATTTCCTATGTTAAAAAAAATACCAAACGGCATCAAACAATAGGTTACTTAATTTAAATTAATCTACGATGAACCTAACCGTGTGAAGTGCAACATGTTACTAATTTATTTTTTTCTAAAAACAAAAAATACAACAATTTGGATTAGATAGGGAAAAGTATGTAAAAAAAATAAAATCCCGTTGATCGCTATAATGATAAACTTTAATTTTTAATGTATTTTTCCCTCTTGCAGTTTTTTCCGTCAATTTCGATGCCAAAACTGAAAATTATGGTTTGAGAATAAAAACAAATTTAGCTCGGAAAAACTTTGTATGTATAAAAAAACAAACAAACATAATTTCACAACGCTATCCGACAACAACGTTATTATTTGAGCGCAGGTAGCAACCGTGTTCTGTTCTCATCTCTTTTTTGTACCATTTTGAAGGTGTTTAGAAGAACATTGTCGACGTTATGAGCCTCGAGTAAGCGAACAAGGTTTCTTATCAGTGCGTACTTGGTCACGTGATGAAAAAATCCCCCAGGTTTGGTGTGTATGGCAACCACCTTTTTTTTTCTTCCTCCCAACTCTTTTTAAATTTATGCGGTCCATTTGGACAGGTTGCCCAGACCCTCGGCTTAATATATAGTCGCTTGATACCTAGGAAAGTGCGGAAGTGAAAAAAGCACGACGAGGAGTGAAAAAGGATGAAAAAAAAAGCTTTTTTCACTAAAAAATAAACCAAAAAATAAAAAACTAAATAAAATAAAAAATAGTTGGGCGAAAGAAGTTGTCCATAGGCGGATTGGAATCTCAAAAAGCTCTAAAAACTGACGCTACAGAACTTCATCAAAAACTATTACTTTTGCTTTTTTTTTTTGTAGTAGACCACGACGATGACAACCCATTACGAAGAAACGTCACAGAAAGAACGAGACGAACATTTTCACGTAAATGATATCTTTTGAATCAATTTTCAATATGACAACACCAACAGCGTGTCGGTGTCCTATTTCCTATGTAAACGATTTCGGAAAATCTCAAGCGATCTGAACTATTCAAGAGTAGAACGTAAATTATGGTTGTCAATGTCGCATAAACGGGTTCATGTCCACGAGTGTAGGTATCACTTCAAAATTTCCGGATATTAAACTTCCTCAGCGGTACGGAACCAGTGTGTCGTCTTTATCGACCAACATCAACACGAAAAAGAATACAGTTTACCCAATCTAACAGTTTATCTAAACTAACAGTATACCTACAGCCTTGCCTAACAGGCTATGAAATATTCTATCAAGTTTTATAACTTAAACAAAAAAAAAGTTAAGAAATATCCACTATACCTCCAAATATCCACAGGCATAGAAAAAACCGGCAATTTACCTTACCTATCGAGGTGGTGGAAAGGATTTGCTACAATCTCACTGTTTCTGTGCAAAAGTGTAGTACCTCAGAAAAATTGCTGACCGGTTTTGTTTGAAGAAATTAAACAACTCATTTATTCTACGATTCCGACAAGCGCCTATGGTTCCTCACCAGGCAAATCTAGTACTCACTTGTTGTTGGCTATCTATGATAAAATTAGTCACTGTCTTGCCAACTCTTATATGATACTGGTTGTTGCCACTGACATTACAAAAGTGTTTGACGCGGTTCCTAGAGAAAGCATTGTCTCAGATTTTCTGTTCCTAGGCATATCAAACCAATGTTTATAACTTCTGATCGATTTTCTTTTTCATACAGAAATACAATATGAGGATCATGCAAATAAGTGCGTTTCTTTTGATATAAGTGTTATTCAAGAGTCATCTTTGGCAACCGTTTTGTGCTCGCCAGATTGCTATGGTGCAAACCAAAGTTTTTAAATACCCTATCGTAAGTTATCTTAGAACTTAAGTTATCTTAAAAACTTAAGTTATCTTAAGTTCCCTATGGTTATCCTATGTCGATGATAAATATCTTTGGATTGAATTACCACCTCATGCAGGCAATTTGCTGAATAATCCATGCAACAGGACGCCGAGAACATTTCTCACTTTTATAGAAAACTAAATGTTTTTATTTTTATTTTATTTTTCATGGTCTTGGTGACCAAAAGGGTTACATCATAAAAACTGAAAAAAACATAAATACGAAACATTACACATAACTTAAATGGTGGTACAAATCCCGGTCAATTTTTTTTGAAATCAACGTTAGAATTCTGTTAGTTGGATGCAGTACGACGTATTCGCTAAGGGAGCTCATTCCATTGTAAATAACTATTCGAGGGATATCTTCGCTGTTGGGAATCTTTTTGAAAAGTGTTAGAGTAAAATTTAAATTTGGTTACTGCGCGCTCACTGCTACTCTGATTAAACTGAAGATGGTGGTAGTAATAGGGGTGAGATGTGACGTTCAGAAAACGTGGAACTTCTCTAAGTCTATGAAATAGAATAAGTTTTTAAGGGGGAAAATGTTGAGGAACTTACATTTGGTGGTAATTGAGCTGTAACGGGATAAACCGAACAGTGAGCGAATCAAGTCGTTGTAGATAACAGCCAGTTGACGTATTCTGAAGGCAACTGCATCAGCCCAGAAAAGGGGAATGCCATAGAGATTGGGATTATTAATGCCCAGATTGGGATTATTTCAGCTTTAAATACAGCAATTTTTTCTTTGGTAGTAAGATATTTTTTTAATTTCATAATAAGAAATATTTTTTTGCGAAGCTTACAATTTAACTATTCTAAGTAAGGGCCAAAATTCAGATGAGTATCTAGGGTTATGCCTAAAATGTTAATTTTTTCTACCTGGTTAAATTTATAGTTTATGGTGATAGATTTAGTTTTCATAGGGTTTAGTTTCATTTGGTTCTGGTTAAGCCAAACTGAGATCTTCATCATATCTTGGTGGGTCATGAAATTCGCAACATGCGTTTCCCATTTAGGGTAAATATAAAGAAGATAGTTATCGTCGACATAAGTCAAAGCATTAGCATGTAAAGGTAAGTCAAACAAGTTGTTAGCAATAATACTGAATGATATATCTACAATGAAACAGTTTAAAAGAAACATTTTCAAATACGTTAACCGCAATTTGTAAGTGTTCACCAATTGTATTTATGTTTGTTTGTTTTTATTTTGTATTTAATTTTGTTTCTGTTTTTCCACTGTATTTTCCCTGTTCCCATATAACCCCATTAGGCCGAATAAAGAATAATAAGCTTTATTATTATATTAGCTTCACTTATCAGTGAATTTATTAGTTTGTGAGTGAATTAGTGAGTGAGCTGAAAATTGAACCTTTTCTGGCATCTACAGTCGTTTATAATAACATTCTGCATAGTCCAATCTAACAAAAATCGCACAAATCAAATAAAAATCAAGTGATTTCATTTTCGATTTCTGGAAAATTGAAGAAATCAAAAATCGAATTTACTCAAAACTCGCATAAATCGAATATCAAATAACTCACAAATCGCATAAATCCGAATTCACATAAAGCAAAACTATGTATAAAAAGTATTCTTAAAAAGCATTTTAATGAACTTGTTTTACGACTACAGTATACACTAATAGTAGTCAAAGTCGATGGAGTTAAAAAGTTATTGATCGTAAAAGATTATTAACAATTTACAAAACAAACTACTCAGTAAAACCATCAATCTAAATAGATCATGTCGCATTTCATCATTATTTAAAAAGTCTAAGATGTGTCGCCAAATGACATTGGGGGAGTAAAAGATGGGCGAACGTAGCATGCCATAGTAAAATAACTCACAAGGTGCCTGTGCGAGTAAGGGTGCGTGCCTGGCTTTTAGGTTTGGCTTTCGTGTGGCACCGCTTTCGGTCAATCCTTCATCTTGGCGATTGCTATCTCATCGTCCGATTGGCTGTTGCAATTACGCCGTCAACGCGACAACCAACAACCCATCCATCACGCCTCAAATGGCCAACCTTTTCGCGATCACCAGTAGGCATAAAAGCGGATATGTCGCTTTTCATGGCGGCTATTGCACCTGTAAATGATATTTTAACTCCCATCGAGTTGTAACAACTATCGACGAAAACCAACACCAACAAGGTTGTTCCCTGGCTATTTTTTTAATCGAGTGTGTCTACTCGTTCTTGGTGATGATGCTAATTTTCAAGTTACGACCGCGCTTCACGCTAACACCTTTCTTTTCTAATGACAAACTAGGTCCAATGAGGGTTCGTCGCGCTAGCTAATGACGAGAATTTTATAAAGTTCTACGTGCCAAACGCGTTGCCGAATTAAATTGTAAGTAGCTATTTAACCTTAACGACTCATAAAACGATCGACGCCATTAATGTGTAACCTCCTACTCGTCGTGTCGTGCCAACGGTGAATCGATGGTATGCGAAAAAATATAAAAAAACATGATAAATTCAAACGTGCAAAAAATATAATTCACAAATCGAAAAAAAAAAATTGACACATCGTTGTCTTTGTCGTTGGTTGACAAGTCTTCAGAAAGCACCCCCATGCTTAGGCTTCTACATTAGCCCAAAAGTGATGCAGAAAAGCACACCCTTCGCTTTACTCGTCGAATTTATTGCTATAGATATTTTGGTTTATCTATTCTACAGTAGGTATTTATATTATACATGTACATAATATATGAATAAATTTTAAATACAATAACTTTACAATATATGTGATTGATTGACTAGTAGGCTATAAGTTATGTCAAAAATAATTCTTACAATTTAAGTCGAAAATTTGTGTTTGGGTTGGATAAAAAAAGTCATACGTTATGAACTGATTTTGAATAATATAGTATACTGTAAATATTTGTACGTGATATTTGTCCTCAAAATAAAGAATAAAGAATATGTTATGACATTTAACTAGAGTTTTCATATCGTAAGCTATTAACTTCACGAAATATTCGTAGGCATATCATACAAATACCTTATGTATTCAGTCATGAAGTCAACGGTATATACTCATATAATATCGGTTATCATGTAAAAGTCAAGCCACAATTTTTGGCCAAAAAATTAGTGGTTTTACATATATCGAATGTGAAAAGTTGACCTATACTTTTTTGCAGCATTAGGGAACGGTATTGTACTTTATATGTGTACCATTCATGTAATGTAATCTCGCAAAAGTATAGTTCTACAGTTGAGAGTTTTAAACTTTGTCCATCATCTTGTGTAACAAAACTTTTTGATATTTTAATTTACGCATATTGTTTATTAGTTTATAAATTGATTGGGCTTCTGCTGATGAAATTCTGGACTCAAATTAAAGAATGAATTTCAACCCTTCCAAAGTAATATTCATGTAATAGTCAATCTCACGAATTTAACGTGAAAAAATGGTCAAAAAAAGTCAACTTTTACATGAGCATATACGGTTAAGTTTCCAAATTTCACACACTTGATTTTTTCTTTTATTAAATTTTACATACAAGTATATACAATACTTGTATAATCTGTATACAGTATATAATTACAAGTTATGATTATGTAATGCACTTGTATATATACGAGTATACAAGCTTACATGTATATATACTTTTATTTCTCTTCTGTTAAATTTTGTATATTCAATTTGTTTACTTGCATTTTCTGTACACAGCAATAGCATTTGTCTATTTTCTGTTCAGTTTATTTATCGCCAGCGTCAAACTAAATCGATCGAATTCGTTGAAACCGACATAGGACCGCTCAAGCATGTAATATTGTCAGATTTAAACCTACTCTTTTTTTTTTACCGTATCATAGAAACTTCATTTTAGACTACTAAAAAAAGCAGAATCTACCCGGCAATACGAGTTAGGGTTAAAATAGAAAAAAAAAAGAGAAAGAAATGGCAGTGATTTAATCAAAGTTTGTCGAGAGGGAAAAAAGAAGGTTGGAAAGGAAATGCGGTACATAATAATAAAATAGTAGTACACTCGTAGTGCAAGACGATTCCTTTCCTCCCCTCCTCCGCAAGTGATTCGACGCCTCGCGCTGATTCGAACGCCGCCAACGAAACGATCCGCTTTTGCATTTATCCGCACTGTAATCTGATAATCCAATGCACCACGCTCCACCGCTAACACGGGCACCGAGCATCTTCTTCAGCTATCTAGCAAGCACACCGCTTATTTCCACGTTCTTCCCCCGCCCCCACCCACTCACCTATTTTTTTTTCTTCTTCTACCCCCCTCTCTGCACCCACCCCCTTCCCCGGTCTTCTTCGACCTACTCGTTCGCCCGTGACGCGCGCGTGTTTCCAAAGCCGAAGCAGCTGCTGCTGACGAGCAGAAATTAAAAGTACCCCCTTTTCCGGAAAGAGAAAGAAAGACAGATAGGGAAAAACAGAGAAAATGAGAAACGATTGATAAAGGAATGTAGGTATGCGAAAAGCAAAAGAAGAGAGAAAGAGAGAGAGAGAGAGAAAAAAAAAAGCTCGAGCCGAAAGAGAAATATTTAAATTTCCGGAAACAGTCGGTTTTCGGCTTCCGCTTTTGCTTTTTTCCAAACGTCGATATTGGCAGCTGAGCCAAAATCACAGCAGCCAACTATTCAAGATGCACCTGTTCCATGTATTGCGGAATAATAATAGTAAAAAAAAAATAACACGAAAAAAAAACCCAATCAACACGACAGTGGAATAGTAAAAGATGATGAACAACAGAAATGCTACCTGAGTTTTCACCTGTCCATACGACAATAACAACGGTCTCGTGTTCGGAAAACCTCAACAACTTTCAAATAAATGTACTTTAGATGGACTTACATCATTTTATACCATCTCACATTGTACTTTACTGACAGCGAATTGTCGTAAAAAAATAAAGCTAGTTATAACAACCTACCCTATATAAACAACAAAAAAAAATTGATCGAAACATCCAAGTTTGTTTTTTTCTGTATAACTCACTAACTTTGGCAAACTGTCGGGCTTTATTATTCTCTTTTGGGCGCTGGAACAAAAAGTCAATAAGTCAAAATAATGGCATTGAACTTTAGAAAAGTCTAATTTTCAGAGGCGTCGTCGTGTTTTCTTGGTTTTCGGCATACCGTTCGATGACTTTGCCAAAGGCAATGACAAACGAGAGACACCCAAAAGATAAATTTAACTATGCCAAGTTTTATCACCAACAGCCTCAGGAGTAATTGGGTGATCGGAAACGACGAAAAAAAAATTTCAACCTTAACAAGAAAAAAATATACAACTAATAATGAAAAAAAAAACATCAACTTGTACGAAAAGAAAGTTGCAGGTGAGCTTTTTCATTATCTTGGAACCATAAACGATATCAAGCACGTCGCGTTATCTATACATGATTCTAACCAGGTCGTCATAAAAGACTAGAGCTCGTAAAGAGTGCGGTCTTTACCTTAAATTAAGAAGAAAAAAGCGAAACATGTCTGATCCGACAAGTCGATGGTGAACTATAAAGAATAAAAAGGAAAAATGGGATGATAACCTTCATAATAACGGAGCGAAAAAAAAAGAACATCGTCGCCTCGTATTTTTTTTTCATGTATGCCCGCCGATCAGCTCGTAAAAAAATGGAACATTTTTTAGGATGAGACATTAATTGACTCGCAAATCATTCGAGTTGAGGGAAAACATTGTACAAGAGCCGGCAGTATAAAGAGAGAAAAAAAAAATTTCCTCGTTCGGTTCGGCGAAAGTTGAGGCTATTGGCACGCACCACGGACTCACGTGACAATGCAACCCATCGACAAAAATGTAAAACCAGGTATTTAATTAAGACGCGCCATCACAATTATCGGGTCAGAACGCCAGGGATTCGTGAAAATGGAGCCGACGCTAACAGCCAATCAATGCGCTAAAACGGCGCAGTTGAATTTGTTGCCCCAAACGTGAAATTCTTATCATTCCATTTCTCCACTGAAACAAAAATAATAATTTACATTAACGTTTTTCGATTGAAAACCCGATATAAGCCGCATCCCCCTCCCTCTTCCGACAAACCCCCAATCAAATTGACCAAAGGATGAAAATAAAATAAGTCAACCAATAACTTATTTTTATACCAAGTTTATGTTGTGATTACCTACAAACTTATTCTCTATAGGGACCGTCTACAGGGAATGAAACGGAAACGACGTGGCAGGCAGCAGTCGGGACAGGTGCAAACGGGGTGCATCATGGGACATTAAGAGGGTGATGGTGCAAAGCCAAACGAGGCGAATTGAAGCCGGGAACAATCTCGAAGGAGCTTCATCGATTGGTTGGCGCAGTGCCCCGCGAACTAAGAAAAGGGGAGGGAGGCACAAGGGGGGGAGCAGCGGTTGCGGGAGCAGACGAGATACGCTCTATTAGGGGTCACGTGTTGCTCGTTCTGATCGTTCGTCGAAAACTCGGGTGGGTCAGCTGAGATCTCACGTGTCCGTCACGTGCGATGCTAACGACAACCCATAACCCCCACCTCTAAAACACACGACCATCTACCCTCCATGCCCCCCCCTAGTTTTCTCGCCTGCCTCGACTAAACTTTCAACACCAGCTGTTACTTTGAGACGTTTCGTGTTTCTAAGGTCGCATAAGAAAACTTCCAAGTGCCACGTCGTATAAAACGTCAAAGAAAGAACAGTTTTCTATTCGATGGCAAAAACGAAATCGGCAATCATCTGAATGTGAACAATTTTAGCTACATTTGTTATGATGGTATTATTTTTCAATTGGTTTATGAAATCTATCCACAAAATAGCAAAGCCGAGTAGAACAACCCACCGATCTCAAATAAAAAAATAAATAATAATGCGCGCCTCACGATAAGCTATTACACTAAACAATAGTCCAACAAACCTCGCCAACTGTGCAAACAGATAAGAAATCAAAAATTGCAAGTTCGTATATGACGTTACACACTTTGCAATGTCAATATATTTATTTTGCAGTTGAGTAGAAAACTCAATGTCCTTTGCAATTCCTACGACAAACACGTCAATCGATAAATATAGAAACAAAGAAAAATCAGTGAAAAAAACACTAGGCCCACTTCTTCTCTCAAACGTAATCTCGACGGATGCCAAAGCTACATGAAAACCGAAAAAAAAAACTTTCAAAAACTGATTTTCTCAAAAACACAAAAAAGTTAAACGAAAAAAAAACTCAGTTCGCAAACGATTTTTTTACGTGTATGACTGCAAATGGAAGAAAGCATAGGCACGGATGCAAATCCGCCATCTCGCTAGACGATCTTAATTGGATTTTGAATTCATCTTTATTTTCTTTCGCATCATGAGAATCTCATATGCTTGGAAATTATTAGCCGGGGCCAGGTAAGGCGTTTTTATTTTTCTTTCGTCTTTTGCTTCGAAATGCTCTAGAGAAAGGTCGAACCCGTCGCCGAAAGGGATGGCGAGGAAAGTTATTTGACTCCCCCGAACAAATCAATGAGAACAAACACGAGCTTTGTTTCTCCTTTGTAAAGAAAAAGAGAGGAGAGGGTAGAAAGCTTGAATTTTTAATACCCACCCAACCAACTAATCTTAACTTAAAATAAAAATGTCGAAATCTGAGATGGGTGATGACGTCAACAACCAGTCGGTTGGTTTGGCTCGCGTTTCTATTAAACAAATTTTTTAGTCACCCCCTCTCCCCTCGAGCGAAAAATCTTACTCCTCACATAAAAAAACAACACAACTTTAGAAAAACAAAGCCAACTACCGAGCAGAGTTGATAAATATGAAAATAATAAACATCCCAACAAAAAAGTGTTGAAGAAAAAAAACAAGTCCCTAAAACAGTCAATCCCAACTTGTGTGAATCCCTGCATATGTACAGTACATGAACACTATTATACGTAAGTAAACATATTGTCATGTTGTCATATATAAATGAATTATATATATAAATAATTTGCCAAAATTATAAAAAAAAAATAAAGCCCCCTCTATTTAATAAACAATGATCAACATCCTCTAAATTAATCTTTTTGTAAGCGCGTGTAAATAAAACCAATCATTAAACTTGTCACGAAACGCAGAAATGTTTTTACAAACACGACAAACTGACATCCTCACCGTGAGTTACAATAAATTTTAATCAGGTGAATTGACGTCACGAAACACTAGTTGTTCTATAAAATCTTAATTCGTGTCCATTTCAGCAACTGTTTTGCTTTCCGGAACCAATAACGCGTCTCATTAAATTTACAAACACTTTTCATCTCATGGTTTTTTCTCATCAGCTCGAGTCGATTCCTTTTTTTTTTTTGTAGTTAAAGACGTTCTATGTATTTTTCTCCTTCACATATAAACTTCTCACCATTAAACCTTTAGTCGATACAGCCGCAAGATATGAAAAAAAAAATTGAAAGACAAAAAAAAATTTTTTTTTCGACATTTTTTTAGACTGGAGGCTAAGTATAACAGGTCGGATTACCATGATCCTTTATTCAACGTCGCCAAGAAAACGACCGTTTCCAAAGGGGCATTTGACACCGCAAAGTATTCCTTCGTTTTCGCAGGGACAGGGGGCGCTGTTTGCTCGAGTCATAAACCGAAGCGTGGTCGTAAATTATTCTCTTTACATTCCCTCCACGTCAAGCTCCCTTTCAAACCCTGGAATTCGCGCCAATGTACACGACAGTCTACGAAGGAAGAGGAAGGCAAGAAAAAGAATATAAAAAAAGACAGACAGACAGACGTTGATGGATCGACCGACCGACTAAAGGGTTCCCAACGAGGGCGAAAAATGAATTTTCAATACCAGATGCTATGAGTCGCTTTAACGACTGTCGATGTTCCCATTGGATACTGTTCTTCGATCATAAACGGCTCCTTGTCGTTTCATCGAGTTCATATCCTTTTCGAAGACGTTCCCACGTTTCTTCGAAGCTCAAATTCACCACGTGGCATTTTGTTCATATAAAAAATTTTGCTACTTCATACGTGAAAATGTTATTTATAAAGGATAAAGACGACATGAAAACTGACCTAGGCCTTATGTTATTTATACCAGGTAAAACTTATCTTCCCCAAATTATCATGTATAAACTACTATATTATCATGTATTAGTCGCCTGTCGACCGTAAAAAGTAAAATAAATGAATTGATATTTTATTAATTGAAGGGTTAAGTAACATTTTCATCTTCTATCAGAAAACTTCCAATTTCTATCAAAAAACTTGCATTCACATGTGTTGATCAACACATGTTGATTCACATGTGCAGTGAAAAGTGTAATCATGCTAGAAATAGTTTACTCAAGAACATTTTGTGTGTGTGTTTGCACGAACATATTATGTATCTTTGTTTACTCCATTAGAGTGTAAAATTTTAAATAAATGAAATTTTGTCAACAAGTATCATAGAAGCATTTTCAAATGTGTCAGGTGTAATTCTACTTTCCTGACGCATAATTTTGAGCAACCAACGTGTCGAAAGATATTATTGCAAGAAGTGTTAAATAGCCCATAGTCCACCAATAGCCCACAAGGCAAGTTTAGATCTTTAAAAACGTTTTCGTTGTAATTGTAAAATGTCCACTTAATACGCTTTCACACCAGGCCCTTTAATTAATGATTACACAACAAAAATAATCAATAACTTCTTATATGAAAAGAAATTCGAATCATTAAGGCCATTTCGAGATTGAAAAAGCACGTCAAAACAGCAGTGTTTCGGAGGAAATCGTTATGATGGCGATGTATTAATTCTTGTAATTGAGTGTTTGTCAGCGAAAACTCCTCCCCGTTTGCAAAAAAAACGTTCGAAATCAGCTACATCTTTCGACGATCGGTGTAAATTGCGATCATTATTATCTAACTGACTCGATCGTTTTTCACCTCTTTTTTTTATTTCTTTGCGAGAAATACAACGCTAATGAAACTTCATTAAGTTTCCATCTCGGACGGTGATGGAGAGGCACCAACCTTTTCCAATCCAGATCCACCTCGGGGTTATTTACGACCTCGTTATTTTTCACTAATTTAATTTCACTTTCAACCGTCCTAACGACGCCCAATCCTACACGAACCATCCTAACCGACCGATGAATGTCGTCACGATAAAGAACGCCAACATCGCCTAACAAAAATAGCAACAACGAACAAATAAATTCTAAAAAAAAAAGTTGTTTCATCATTACTACGGAGAGAGAACAAACAAACCATACACAACAACGTCGGGATTTCTATCAATATTTAATCTCACAGCGACATCAGCTCGTAAAAAAAAAAGTTGCAAAGGGGAAATTCGTCTAGAAACAAATTAAAAGTGCGTTGTGTTTGGTTCTCTCGTGTAGACAGTCATAATGATGACACCGAGTCCACCTGGAAGTGGCGTCAAACTCGAGATAGAGAAGAAGCAGGTGAATTAGGTCCGTGGTAAGGGTGGCTGCGGTCGTCCGCGAGGTGGCTTGGTCGTCGCTCGTTTACCACTTTCGGAAGCGATTCATCACTCGTCCAGCGGCTCCTAATTGGCACTCGGCGGCTTATCGATGCAAAAATCGCAGCACGTGACCCAAGGAAGGGTTGTTAACTGGAGCGCTTCGAAGGAATTAATCGCGCTCTAACGACACCGATGCTGCGAGTTCTATACCCCCCCTATTCCTATACCTCTCTTCATTTCCCCCACCTTTTGTTATTGTTTTTTATTACGACGGCGATTATTATTATTATTATTATTATTGTTGTTTTCCCCTCCTTTGTGTTTTTTTCCTTTTCCGAGTAAACGATCGAGTGCAATGACGGAAGCGGCGAATCGCGAAAATTGAACGTCACGTGACTCCCACCCGGTGTGCGGGAGAGTAAAGAGAAAAAGAAGAGAGGGAGGGGGACTTATAAGGTGACAACTGAAAGCGCGCCAACGTCATAGCCCTCTCATAAATATCTCCGCGAATGAAATGTTGCTGCGCTGGCTGGCAATTAATGATGGCTGCGCGCGTCTCGATTAAACATTTAGCGCAACGCGACAAAATAAACGCCCCCCGCACCGAGTGGTGGCGTCGTCGTCGGGGAAACAACAACAACAACAGCAACAACAACGAGGACAAATAGTAAACAATTAGTGACCAACTCGAATCGGCGACGATGACAGCGGAACCCATGTTGGTGTCCCTCGATGCGGACGAGCGATAATTTGTCTCCAAATCCGCTTTAAATAATAATAATCAACTTTCTTCCCAGCAAGCAGTAGTAGTAGCTCGCTATTGTCCAAGTTGTTAGCGCAATATATTCTAACGACAACTGTTGTTGGTTGTAATCCACCGAACGGTCATCCCTGCACCAGCTTCCCCACAGAGAACTGACCTACTCCCTATTCATAAACACACACGCGATGAAGTTGTTTTTTCCGCAAAACATTCGAGTATTACTGGAAACCATTCACTTGCCAAAGAAACAAGTGTTTTCAACCAACACGAACATCATTCGCAAAATAAAATTCAGAAAAAAATTTCCCGAACCTCGGGGCTAATGTTAAACAAGTCGCGTTAGACAAACAAAATAAACTTGAGAATAGTTGGTTTTTTTCGAACGGTTTAGGAGTCGATATTTCATCGCTCGTCGTAGTTATTCGTTCATTACAAAGTAGCAAACACAACTTCTCGCAGATTGGTAAGGTGAGTGTTTTCTTCGTTAATCCTCGAGTTATGGACATGACTTCACCACCGGATCGGAAGTCGACCGTCTTCTTCGACTCGTTCCTAAGCAACCCGAGTTGGAAGCATCCGGGAAAAACGGCGTTGCGGAACTGAATCGCAGTCGAAGAGTTCCGGACTCGGATGCTGAGTGCCTGCTGCCTCCCATTCTTCTCCTCGTCATCGTCCTCAAATCCTATTTTCATCCGATCGCAACCTCCACGCCTTCTTTACTCAACCCTTTAGCGTACAAAGTGCTCATCAAAGGCGACGCAGCGTCTCCCCCGACACGTAAACCATCTTATTTTTCAACCGACACGTGTGTTTCAAATTGACTAAAGAACTTTTCCTTACAAACAGGTTTGAAAATGTGACAAGAAGTGTCCCATTCGCTTTTCGTAATAACAAAAAAACAAAAAAAATATTGTTGACCCTGTTTCGAATTTTGATAGTGAACCTCATGCTTCACCGCACTTTCTCATAAGAGGAGGCTTTCGTTTCGATCCCTAGTAAGCCAATCCCCATTACTCTAACCGAAGCTTGTTTTCATGTTGCTCAATGCCAAAGGCGCCATTCTGGTTTTTTTTCTTTCTTTATTTTCTTCGATTATTTTTCTCCTTCTCCTCCTCTTCTTGTCGTATTCTTGTGCCCTAACGCTTTCTTTCTCCATTTTTGCTCGCCTTAATTTCCTTCCCGCGCCATAATGGATTTCCATTTTATTATATAATTAAAGCGTGAAAATTTGCGAGGCGTCGGAGAAAAGAGGCGCCATTTACGATGTCCTTATGGCAGCTTAAAGAGCACGCTTTCATCCGGCTGCACTTCTTCCGCGGATCAACATGTTTCCGGACAAAATCACCCACCCTACCGACGAGATAATCCAACCTACCAAAACCGTACAATTATTCTTACTGATCACATTTGCACTAGCTTTTGTGTTTTACCTACTCGATTGCTAAACACGAGAACACGAGCAAAAATAGCGCTGGAAAGAAAAACACCGTTATCAGGTTGAGAACAAATTCTTTTCTACCTCTAGACAAGAAATCCCTCGCTTAACGAAGGAATTAGTAACATAAAAGTTGCATATAAGCTTTTGTTCTTATGTCCAACATTTTTCAGATTGGCTTCCCACTCTTGCTATGTGGATTCAGGTTGAATCTGACATCAAGAAAGCAGGTTTTCTCGGAGTTCTTCCGTTTCCGCCTGCTTTTTAAAAACCCGTCTTCATCATCTTCACCTAATCTTCATTGCTGTACTTTCAGATTTAATAAAATCTGAGGGCCCATTGACATAGCCGTATGACCAGTCGGTGCTCTCGTTAAAAATCAAGTACTTACCACCTCCAACATTTTTCAAACACGACTCTCAATAGATCAACGATAAATCATTTTTTTGGAATAAACGTGTAGAATACGTTAGTTTGTAAATGGGTTAATTCAAAACGAAAAATCGAGAAATCATTTTTTGGTGATATTCAGGGTGCTGGATTTAAAATTCACCGCTACAAATAAGGTATCAGCAACCTCTGACGCCATTAAAACTTTCGAATGCGTCTAAACCTAAAAACCGAGAAATAGTTCAGTTTTTATCACCTAGTTGCATGAAAAATGTTTTCCAAAATGTAAAAGAAAAACAAATTCATTTCCTTCCTGACCAAATTTTAGAGCCTAGAAAAAGGTTTAATGTCACTGTTGCTAAAGACAAAAGAAAACGGCAAGACCGCGACTAACTTAATAAAGAAAAACACCTAAAGATGTAAATATAAAACTACTTCAAGTACTCTACAGATTAGAATTTCATATGTTACGTATCAGTAACATTAATAGTTTGTTTTATAGTAAAAGGAAAAAAAAAAGGTTTTAACATCCATTCACAGTCATATACTAAAGAAAACTATGTTTACCATCTTAAGAAAATAGTGCCCTGAACTCGTCTTTACCATTTCAGCTAAAGCATTAAGCAACAAACGAATTATGACGTAAAAAAGTAAGCAGTCTTTTTTTTTTTTAGGAATGCATCTTAATGGACGGAGAACAACACTATAAGAAAGTCGTTCGCACAGCGGCGAAAAACAAATATGTCGGTCATAAACCGAGCTACTTTGGTAAAGTTTTCATCATAAACCGAGCTCAAGGATCAGGTGAGATCAAAAGGGCTTCCGCTATAATTTCGCACGTTAATATTTCACCCTTTTCTTTACGTTAAGACGTGAGAAAAAAAAACGAGCAGCATGCAGGAAATTTAGGCTGATGTTTACGACTGAGGAATTCGTGGGTATTAAATTCGTTAAAAAAAAATAACATTTTTACACAAAAGTATTAAAATGTACGCAAATGGTTACTAAACAATGGTTCTCTATGGTAATTTCGAGTTGAAACAGAACAATAAAACGTGGCAGGAAACGACATTAAAAAAACGCGCACTCGAAATGCGCTCTTCAATTAGCGACAATTTCTACAATGAGTTTAGATTAGACCAACATTTTAAAAAATGAAACGTTACATTTAAATAAAATTAATTTTGTTTTAATTTTTTACTCATGTGAGCTATATTATAACAACTGTATTAAACGCTATCTGATACACCCGGTGTTGGTGAACAATAGATTCGCTGCAAAAAAAATATTTCACGTGGATTCATGAAACATGATTTGGCGTTAAAAAACGAGTGAAATTTATTTGTGTACTCACTTGGAAGGTTAAAATGATCATCTTTGTTTACTTTTTTTTTCAAGCAAACTTTATAAACTCGTACTTAACATTTTCTATATCTAAATGTGGTATTAATTCACTACATTCGACTAATAATGTTCACCTCTACAGTGACTTTTTGCAAAAAATGAAGTTAAAAAATAAAATAAAACAAACACTTTAATCATCAACTTTTTTTCGGAATTTTTCATGGGAACGAAATTAGGAACACTTTTTCCTGGTTTGCAATTAGTAAATACTTTTTAAATTACTTTTTTTGAGTACTAACAATTGATTATACAGGCGATCTGGCTTGGTTTTTACCAGAAAAAGGAAAGATAGTTAACGAAAGTAATGTCGAAACCTAGAGCTCTTAGGTCATTTAATAAGCTGCCTAGGTGGAAAAAAAGAAACTTCGGGACATAATTTTGGCCCTTTACCTTAATAATAATAATGATAATGCATTGTATACTTAAACACTAACGGTATATAAATTTTCTGGCAGTTGTTTATCTACAGTATCTACTGTATAGTAATAGACTAAAATCTTATTGAATTATTATTTTCTATACTAATCATAGGCTTCATAGTTTACGTTACTAAGTTTAGGCCAATCTTCCTAAATTGTTATTTTATTGTCTTTGTTCTGTAATGATACCTTCTTATGTAATTTTTTTGTTTTGTATTTTTATGATTGTTCTTGTCCAATTGTTTCAGTGGAGTGTTTCAGTAAATTTAAATTTAAAAGGAACTAAATGTTATTCAAAACTAAAATTGGAGTAAACGTTGTTTTTTTTTTAACAAACTTAACGCCCATAAGACGATAGACATCGATTGACGTCTATTACAAAACCCCAAAATGATGTTAATTAGGTTCGATGACTCGTTCAAGATCCTACTTCGTCCTACAAAAATAACTAGTGTAAAGATAAATAGGTTATAAAGAGGGTGTAGAAATTACACCTCCTTTCGGTACCACTTCCATTCTTATTTAAGCCCGTAAGAGAATCGTCGATTGGTAGCCAAAGTTGGGCGGTTGGTCCTTCTTTGATCTCGCTTAATTAGCGAATGCAGCATGCGACAAGTTAAGCCGCTTAGGTTCTTAAACCCTCGAGTTTCTAGTCAACGACGTCACGTCAAATTTCACCGTTAAGTGGCGAAAGCGGAAACTCGGGTAAAGAAAGAGAAAGGGCATCGTTAAAAGTCACCAAAGTAGCATTCTCATTAAAACTTTGCCAACTGAAAAGAGATCGGGCAGAAACATTTACTCTTCCTTCGATAATGACCCATCGACACGAGAGAAAGAACAACATCAAAGAGAAGCAATGGCTACACTGGACCAACGTGCAAAAAAAAAAATTGTGGATTCCAACGTCATTGCACTTGTTAATAAAACATGAGAAGCGAAACAACAACCACTCGCGGCTTCACCTTTTTTTATGGTTCTAAGTAACGAACTAACCGGCCATTTACTTTCGGTAAAGAAACAAATTTGCTCTTCTCCCATTCGATGACGAACCCCACGTTCCTTGTTCTTTTGTCAAGTGTAACAAAGACATTTATTTCCGGTCCCCATTAATCGTGACTCATCGTAATGGTCGGGCAATTGCTTTTTTGAACACAATCCGGAAGAGTCGTTATCGATATCTCGATCCGATTGCACCACTCTTTGAGCGTTACGCGAAACCAAATCGATTTTTCCGTGCCAATTACTTCTAATGAATTTTTACTTTTTACAACTACTGTACTTACAGATACCTATAATTTTAAAACCTTTATCGTGTTTAGTGAACACGATTAAAAACAGCAAAACCTCTCAACTACACCGCAAAAAAAAAGGCGCATATAAAAGTATTTTTTCTTACCTTATGCATAGGAGTCCCCCAAAAGTCGTTCTTGAAGATATTCCACACAGAAGTGTAAGGTCGAAGATCACGATTCTCTTTGATGGCCGAAACATCATCGAAGACAAATCCACACCGCAGGGCATTGTGATAACACACAGCCACTGTCGATAACAACACCAACACTCCCCAACGACGACAGCGAACACCCATCACGACACCTCTGGATGACTGCAAAAGATAAAACAAAATCACATTAGCATCGTTGACTAACTCATTCATCATTGCAAAATTAATGAAACTGTGAAAAATACAGTGTGAAACGAGAGAAAATGTCAACTTTGAAACATGAGTTTTTTGAACTTTGTACTATTATGATAATTTTAATGTGAGTTCATAACAATACTTGAAAGAATATTATAATGAAAATGTTGAGTTTTAGCTATAATAGTGGTACAATAAGATATAATAGTTACAATATAATAGTGGTATAGTTCCATTGACCTTTAAATCAAGTTTCAAGATCATCTCATTGTTACATAGAAAACAGAACCGTAGCTACCAAGTCATAAGGTCCATCTCAAACGTTTGTTCCGACACATTTTTGAAGCTAACAGTCACACGTAAATCATGTGAAATTTTATGTACATATATATCTGCTCCCATAGAAAGAATACTGCACAAATTGGAAATCAAAACAATCATTTTTTTTGGTAATTACTGTATACACAATTCTGTGAAATTGCCCTGTCTCGTAAGTTTGTTTCGCGAGTGACAAAATCAACACATCAACATCAACAACGGAAGACATGGATTAAGTTAATTACGTGTCTTTTCCGTTGTTTATAAAGACATCAAACACTTGTTTGACATGGAATTGCTGAGATTTTTTAGTTTAGAGTCCAGTAAACTCATCAATAGATGATGTGACGTTTAAATCGTAAACAGACGAAAACTGTTATCCACCATCGTACACTTCCCGACTAACATTTCTCGTAGATTTTATGCCAGGTTTAAATCAGGAAATCGTGCTAGCCGTCATGAGGCAAATGTTCTTTTGCAATAACCACTGTAAGGTCGATCTTCAGACATGAATTGATGTTTTGGACTGTTTAAACGCCCAATGTTCCCACTAATCTTCATTCCACGAGAAAAGAAATACTCTTCTAAAGTATGCTAATAGTCATCTAAACTCTAAAATTTTGTCATCCTGTAATGTTCACCAACTGCGTCCATTTTGCAGTCCACCCCACCAAACCATGGACCCCATGTCAATATTGATATTGACGACTGAAAAACATGCGTTTTGCTTTCTGCAAATTGTGCCAGTAGCAAACACAACCATCTGGGTCATCCAAATTTTAGTTTACCTCATCAGAAAATATAAGTTTTTCATTCAGGTTTTTGACTCAGACATGCCAAATTTGTGAAGACAAATTGAAAGACTGTTCCATTCCTAAAAAAATATTGTAAATATCGTATTGTGTTGATAACTAACTTCTAAAAAGGTAGGAACTTTAAAATTAAAGCAAAATTTCTAGGATGTACATGTACGGTTGGAATGGGACTGATTAAAGTATTGTTTGAATCTGTTGAGTGATTGCTTAATATTATGTACATTTTATTTTATTTTATTTATTTTTATTTTTGAATTAAACGATCTACTTGATCAAATACATAAATGTACCACATGAATTAAGGTGTTAAAAAGTCAGCAAAATATACAATAAGGAAAAAGAAAAATCTATAAAATACAAAACATAATTTAACACAGAACCACTGAAAAATGGAAAAGGAAAATGTAAACAACAATTTTGAGTATTTCAAATCAAAACATGAAGATACATAAAGATGCCAGATCGGCAGAAGAAGTCGCTTGATGAACCGCTATTCTAAGAACCTAGTCAATCGTTCACTAACAATAATGACGATGCGAAGTCATCTCGCTTTCAAATCGACACCGCTTTCCACGTACTCCTTTTCTCACTTCATCAATGAGAAACGATTGAAATTCATTAACCTTGTAAGCCAATGCAACGCAGTCGTTGGTAGAAGCCGTTTCCTTTAAAGATGTCAACGCGAGTCGCTGCTCGAAAAGCTCATCAAACATTTTTTACAAAACTCAGGTGAAGAAAAAAGCAAAGTGTGGTCGAGGGAAAAAAACTTCACCTCCACAGGCAACAGCTGCTTGTCATTAGATGCCTATGATCATCATCACCAAAAAGCAGTCAAGACATTAATTTGAAAGTAAAGCGCCTCGTATTGGCCACGTGCGTCATTGCATTTCCATCCACGAAGTAGTTGGAAGAGATGAAAAAGGAATTTCTACATCCTCCGTGGGTTTTTTACCTCCAACCAAACACGATCATTTTAGCAGTACGTCGTGATGAAACCTTTCAGTTCCTGAACGTGACCCGTGTTTCAAACCAGTCATCAACCACCCCCTACCCCCAAATGCCGATGAACGCACCATTATGGAAAGGTTTTTTGGTGCAAATTTTCTCAAAATTGCAATAACTCGAATGAAATATCTGGTTCTCTTGTAGACAAAATCAATAGCGTATATTGTATCTACATCTTTTTTAAACTAACCATCATTACACATTTCATTACCCAGAAAAGTTAACAGCAAACAATAGACCAATAACGATAAATAAAAGCGAATTGAATAACGTCATTCATTTAACAGCTTTCCATAGTACCAAAGGGTAAACGACAGGATGGCTCATCCGACACAGCTAATGACTGCCCAGTGTCATCAAACTAGAAATAGTTAATGACAAAGAAAGCAAGCGAATCTTTCTGGGCGACCGTTAAGTTCGACAACCAATTGCTCTGCGAGATTGATGGAATAGATGACATTAACGTAGGTGATAGCCGAGTTACGTCAAGTTTAATGTCATTGGAAATGGATTTAAAACAACTATTAATGCGGTCCAATAAAATTTAAAAGCATCGTAAACCGGGGAATGCATCTTGAATTATTAAAACCGATCCAACGGCTGGCGACCTGACACTGACGACCAACGCGTTGTTTTCCAAGAGACGATCTAACTCTTTAATAGCATTCTTGGCTTCCAACAATGTTGACACAAACTTGGAGCGTTTCGCATAAGAAACAGTCGCGTGGCCGAGTAGTCGCTAGTTTATTGTCGCTCGGCGAGATAGCATTCGGTTGTAATCGTTGTTTGTCGGGGGTTGGCGTCGAGATGTCGTTGAAATTCGCATCGGGTCCATTCGTTTGGCTGGTGGTAGCGAGAGTGGCGAGAGGGCACTCCAGCCACACTTTCCTCACAACAGTAATGAATTGTGGCAATCGCGGAATTATGAAGGCAACTGATAGAGGGGCGCACTTTTCGGCACCGGTTTAATTGCAAATTACTGGCGATAATCGTAATTCGGTTTCCCGTCGTGACATTCGTCAACATCTGTTCCACGTAATGGATAGCGCCAGCGCCAACCCCCACACTGAACCGGAAGGGTCGTAGAGGGATTTGAGAAAACGACGTCCTTCCCAGCAACAGCCCATCGAGGAACAGTCGACATCATTCGCGTCTTAAACTACATGACCTTCGACATGGAGCAAAATAAATGTTCCGCCACCAACACGCTGTCGCGTTTCTCCTTTTCTTTGTTTTCGGTCGCGAAGCGTTTCCTTCGTTTAACAATCAGAAAATAAAGAACCGCAAACAACGTCTCACACAAATGTTGCATAATCCACATTCGTAGCAAATAGAACAATAATTATGCTTATTAGTACTGACTTTTTCTAATTTGAGGTTCACATTCCGCACTGAATAACACAATTAACGAAAATTCGGTCACCACACAACATATTAATCATTAACTGTTGCAGTTGCCGAAACTGCAGTCGCGTACAGTTTCAGTAAATATGCATTAAAACTAAAAGAGTTTTCCCTTTACAGTGCAGAGACAAAAAAGATGTTTTAATTTCTTCTGGCATGGATATATTTATTATACTAGAAAAAAAATGTATATGTTTTTCTGATTTGTATATATATTAATAGCTCACAAACGAATTTTCATATTTTTTTGATGTTTTGTATAGAATTTGTGAAAATCATTCAATTGAGTGGTTCATGACTCAAAGGTAACATGCAAAAAAATATCAGATACAAAAGATTGAAATTATTTTTTTTTAATGATATAAATACAAAAATTAGTATAAAATTAGTATATGTTTACAAAACTTTGTTTATTTTAAGTGTTAAACTTTAAAACGATTGCGCTTTTTTGACAAACAAAGCGGTAAATTACACTTTTCATCTATTAGTTATTCAATTTCAGCCCTCTTTTATATATAATAAAATATATAAAATGATCAACTTTATGCTAAATGTTTAGGAGGTGTGATTTACAATTATTTATATTGAATTTTATTTATAAGTAAACATGCGATAATTCCAAAAATTCAAAACTTTGCATATTTTTTAATTTACATATCACTTGCGGAAAAATCATAAATTATTTTTTGTTCATTTTTCGTATTTAATCCAATAATTTTAATAATAGTAGCCGTCCATAAGCTTTAGCATTTAATATCCATATCGGCAGGAAAGTACTACATTCTATCCCTTGTCTCACAACCAGCTCAAATGAGAAATGAGTTATGATA
>JAQIWH010001258.1:0-33674 GCA_034695005.1 Cryptops parisi | reverse complement strand
AAATTATTTCATATTTTCCCCTTACACAATTTCAATATTTTTTTATTAACTGCAGTGATAGTAATCATACATGTAGCTGACCTAGTACCCGATGTATTTGTAAGTTTTATAACCAATAACTATGCCCATTTAGTGCCACCATTTCACTATAAGGCTTGAACGATGAAAACCGATAAAAACCGGTATTGTGAATTACCGTCGGTAATTTACCGGTTTTGAGAATATCGGTAATTTACAAACCCTACTGGGCAGGGCGCGCCAGACCGAGCAGGAAAGCTACAATATGTAGCTTTCCAGTTTAGGAACAAGAAAATAATCAACATTTCAAATCGATGAAAAGAAATCTATCTTATCTACTGAAAATTTTTAATCGAAATAGGAAATAGTGAAATTCACAATCTAACTTAACTATACACATTAAGTATTTATATTATGTACATTTTACAAGCTATGTACAACTTTATTTTACATCATTATTAATAGCAGTAGTGGCAAAGACATTTATCATTATTAGAAACACAACCACACGTCATCTTTGTTCTCGATATTCTAAATGAAAACCAAAAAGAAA
The DNA here is from genome assembly GCA_034695005.1 of Cryptops parisi. Taxonomy (NCBI): domain Eukaryota; kingdom Metazoa; phylum Arthropoda; class Chilopoda; order Scolopendromorpha; family Cryptopidae; genus Cryptops; species Cryptops parisi. Next base: position 33,103 of record JAQIWH010001258.1, on the reverse strand, counting down.
AAATAGAATTCATTTGACAAGTAATACCATATTAAATCACGTGACTTTTTCATTAACGCCTTTTTAGTAATGCCTTAATCTATTTTTCATCAATAACTACATGACGATTGTGAATACAATGACGTCATTTGTTAATTCGATAAGTACAGTATTAGATCATGTTAGGACTGGAGAACAAAAACGACTCGATATGTCAAATCTTTCACGCGACCATTTGGAAGAGACCGCCTATAATACAAGATTGTACAAACTAATAATACATTTGAGATTTTGTTAAATCACCAACCAGAGACATTAGAATTCTAGACATCCAACGTCTCTGTTACCAACTCTTCTCACGTGAATTACCACGCAATCTTTTCTACTTGATTGATTTGAAAAATTCATTAAACAAAAGTTCATCAAACTAAAAGTTTCTAATGTTTCATATCAAGAGAAACTCGTTTAACTAACAACCTTATATAGAATAAAATACAAAACATTATTCAAAATATACACATGTATTGCCTAGCATTATATATATATATTTTTTTCAATTTTATGCTTTTGCTGTTTTTATTGCTCTGTTTAAATATTTGTAAAACCTAGAATAAAATGACCTATTTATATTCTAATTAGAACAATACTGAAATGGAATTTGTTGACGATGAAAAAGAAAATATATACATATTTATGATAACTAACTTTTATCACGTTTTTTTATAAGTAGAGTTCAATAGTTTTCTATGAATTCTTAATTTTTTTTATAATAATTATTTAACAAAAAATAAAACAACTAAATGCATTCAATCCCACCACCGAGTATTCTCGTCCGCGCCAATTTATCGCGATTTGTTTTTACTTTTCATATTTCGTTTTTATTGACGTCATCAGGTTCCGTTAAAAAAACCTGTTTGTTAATTTTTTATAATACCATCGATTTTGTTTATTGTTGCAACAATAGAGACGACGATTGCTTTGCAGCGACTACAGCACGTTCGCAATTTGATGTGTCATTCAGCATCAACCAAAACAGAAAAGTTCCAAAATACCTATGCAAAGCAACACTTGCTATAAAGCTAGCAAACCTTTAGCAATGCTTGTGAACCGGTCTTCAAAATTGTATTTTAGGATGTCGAAGTAAGCCAATGAAAAATTAATTTGTAGCTGTTCAACTTGTAGTAATAATAAAAATTAAACCGAACTTAAATGTCTTGCAATTCTCATTACCCCGACATTTCCCCTTTTATTTGATTTACTGAATACGAAGATGGGAGCAAACGCAGGAGGAAATGCTTACATAATTGTTTTGTTTGGTTACATTCTAAGGGACAGGTTTTTTTGTTTTTTTTAGTCTAGCAACTTCACACATTGACGAGAATAGTCAGCAGTCTGAGGTGGGAAAAATCGTCTTGACGTGAATACAAATTGAACTAAGAGACTGAAATTTTTCGGGATCGATGACCAATAGGTAAGGAATGGTGAAAGAAACTATCAGCTTTGTAGATGTCATAGGCCCAAAGATATAAGAGTTTCAAAACTAAGGAATCGGCAAAGAGTCAACGACTTGGAATAGATCCAAAGCTTGACGCGAGTGGAGAAAACAAACCCAATGGTTAGTTCACTGAGATAATGGGTGGAAGGAAATTGGGTTCTGCGACAGTAGTTGGAAGATCTCGAGGAGGAAATCCATGCACGAGTTTGAAAAAAAAAACACCAACTGAAAAGTCCATGGGAAAGATGTAGAGTATGTAAAGAGAATCCAAGTCAGTTGCAGTTGATGTTCGTTGCCGACGATTAAACTTTTCCTTTGATCAACCGTCGAAAAAAAAAACCAAAAACGTTTTCTCAAAAAAGAGAAAGAGATACGACAGCACACAAATTGGATATCCACGGACGATGCACGTGATGCAAAAAATGTACTCCATTCACCATTATCCAATGTGTTTGGAAGAAAAACAAAAGTGATTCCTTCGAGTGAAAAGTCTTCGAGTATCTCCAGTTTCCAAATGGAGATACTCGATGCTGTTGTTATTCCAAAACTGTCACACACAAAATGTCGGTCGATCAAGGACACTACGAGAACAGGGGCTGTAATCCAAAGATGGGCGAAGTTCTGGTCACTTCTCGTTAAGTATTTGTGAATTCCATGGAAGAACATCAATATTGCAGAAAGCCTTTTTTTTCCTTTTCTCCTTAAGACCCCAATAGAAAAATCGACAAAGTCGTCATCAGGCCATTTGGTTAAGTGTTAATTTGCCATCATCACTACTGTTGAAGAGGTGGTTGTTGTCCTCGACCTTGTCCATCATCCCCAACGTGTCGAAGTTTGAGTTGCCAAAGCAACGTAGTATTCCCATCTTCCTCGCCGACCTCCGTGATGACGTCATAAGACCGTATCCAAGTTGGCCAGGGACTTAACCACTTCAGCATCCTGGTGGAACAACAACAAAAACCGAGTCTAAGAAAACAGTGACCATTCGATGACGATGCTACTCTTGAGAACAGCCAAAGCAAAGTGAATAGCTTCCTGAGACTTTGAAAGACAGTCTTAACCAAAGCAGTGAACTTTGTAAGGATATTCGTTATATTTCCAGGGTGTTTGCGTGGGATATATCGCCTTTTAAATAAATCGTTCGATCGACTTAAGTGACGTAACTATAAGTAAATAACTGTAAGAATGGGGGGAAATTACTTACCACCACGTTAAGTGCTGAAAGTGCCTGCTACCGTGTGTCCAACTAAAACACTAGCACTTTATAGCAAGGTAGGCCTATTCAGCATTTGGGTGAAGCCCCAGGCTGCGGCGCAGCTAACGCGAGTTAAAGGAAAAGTCAAATAAAAATAAAACGCGAAAAAAAACGTTATAACCATTCAAAGTCACGATGACGTCATCTGTGAAAAGTTCGTACATTTCAATCACCGTTCGAGTGCAGTTAAGTTTTACATAGCACCATAGTCACCAACCAATTGACAAGTGGTACATCCCACGCAAACACCCTGTACATATTTCTGTTCGGAATTTGTATGTCATTGTGAATGAGAGTATAATTAACGATAAAAGTAAACGAACATTCTACTGAAAATTATTTTTTGTCATGCGCAGTTCATGCCAATACCAAAAGGAAAAAAAAAGCCAACACAACACAACACATGACGAACAATAAATTAAATTCTAATAAACTGATAACAAAATTAAATTTGTTACTACTCAAAACTATTATTTGAAAAGTGAAAAAAATATCAAAATACGTATCAATTCTGTAAGTGAAATTAGTTTATAAAATTGCCTTCAGCATTAGTGATATCGCCTATTGGCCAATATTCCAACTCTCCACATTGGCGAGGTGTTGCTCACCATCCGCCATTCTAGAGAAAATATTAGGCCTACTCTACACACAACGTAATAGCCTGTGTTCCTAAGTTAGATCAACTATGCGTTAAATACTCAATTTGCGTAATAGTAATTAACAAGCCGTTTTTTTGTGTGTGTGAAGCTTGTACGCATAGACAGACAAACGTACAATTTCAACTACGGTATATAAACGAGGAAACAACTTTTTTTCTAGTTTTCTCGTAGACCAGCTGTAGACCTTTGTCCAATAAGAATCTCGATTTCTCGAATAAGCTGACGTATTAAAATAAGTGCAATACGAAAACAAAAAAGCAAAAACGTCATTTTCATTTAACTGATGAAAGTAAGCCTACTTTTTTAACAAAACATATCACAAAAGTAATCATTTAAACCATCTAAACGTGGGAGAGAGAACATCAACTAAATGACATTTGCATACACGGGGAAAGTGTCGTCACAAGGGATGGTGGGACGGAAAGGTGATCTAAAAATGTCACAACACTAATCCAATTTAAAAAACACTTTTAAAAATCCACGCACACCCTTGAACTGAACTGTCGCCTGATGGAACGTCATCAACGACAAAAATAGCCACCATTTTTGTCACGACAAAGCGCCTACTAACATTAATATGTATACAGGACAGAGTGTTCCAAATATCATACAACAACGACCACTTGGATAATACATTACTAAAAATCAATTAAGTACGGTATAAGGAACTGAAATAAAATAGAATTCCATTTTCTTAATAAAATTTAACCGGATTCAAGTTTTGGACCACCTGTAGAATTTTGCATTCCTCTTTTGAAACGACTATTTGTAATACGGTAAACTTACTCTTTGGAAGTGTCATTAGGTTCAAATAGCAGTTCAGCTCGGTGTGCATCGAGATTTAAACTGTCACCAATAAGGGAGTAAGCGGGGAAAGGGACTGGAAAGGGGGATGAACTTACTCGGAGGGGTTAAAGTTGACCTGTCATAAATCGTTGAAAATTAGCATGTTCTGCATTATCACTTCGTCCTATATTAAGTGGGCATAACAAAATCACGTCAATACCAAAAATGAATCATCTTTCAACTACGTATAATGGTAAAATAAAATTATATAAATAAAAGTATTTTTATATATCTGACAACACTATACAATTTTTTAAATGTCAATCGGATTATTTTTGTCATCTTTAAAAGCTTTTTATTTTATTGACCTTAGGAAATGTGTTGTTTTATTGTTATAGTTGGGGTGATAAAAAATTGATGTCAGCTTGGTGGATTTTAGATAGGAATTGAAAAGAAACGTATAAAATAAGTGGGTTTTTTTCTTGAAGAGGTCTACAAATGAAGTTTGTTTGGTGTAGTGAAAGAAATAATAACAGATGAAAGTGAAAGTAAAACGAGTCGTCGTCGTTACCTTGGAAAGAGAATCCATAAATTCTTCCATCGTGACCACACCATCTTTGTTCAAATCCAATCTCTGGATATTGGCAAAGAAAGACAAAGAAAATACAGAAACATGATTGAATAAGACAGAAAAAAACCGAGAACCCGACAAAAGGTCAAAAGAAAGACAAACTAAAAATAATAATAATAATGAAAAACCTCGAAACAAAAGAAATCCGACAACCAAGTCTAAGAAACCAAAGAAAAACAAATATCAAAATTGAAATCGATAACTACTGATTATTTTACTTAATTAAAAAGTCAACACGTTAGGTCATCGAGCCTACCTGGAATACCCTATCCACGTGATCACGTGTTGGTGAATCTTCACCGTCATTTTGTTCGGCACATTTGCCTCCCATTAAGTCATAGATGGAAGAGACAATGTCGTAGAGTTCGTCTTTGGTGATGTAACCATCACCGTTGATGTCGTACAAGTTGAAAGTCCATTGGAGTTTCTCGTGCAATGAGCCACGAGATAAAATGGAAAGACCCACCACAAAATCCTAAAACAAAAAATAAATGAATACTTGGAAAACATAATCAATCGTTATTTTATTCCCAACCCAAAAAGAAAATCGATGTAAGAACGATCCCAATTTTGGTATCGTAAAAATTCTGATGAAAATTCCAAGAAACATTGCCGCCTTTAGTGAAAAGTTGAAGAAATGAATTCTAATTGTTGGCAATGTCTGATTTATGGTAAGTCGTAAATCTTGCACTTGGGACGAGGTCAAGAAAACGTTTTCGAGAGGTTTCATTTTTAATGTCTTTTTCAGTTTTATATAAATATAAAAAAAAAATCAATGTTGGATTTTTGCCTCCGAGGCAGTGTTTGTATAAGAAAATTGAAGAACCAACCCCCATTGACGACGACTCGAAGAACCAGTTACGACCGACCCCCACGTATTTTAATCACAACTATAAATTGAAATTCTAACTCATCATAATAAATTTCTTATCATCTTGGTTCCTAAAATCAAATTCACAATTTAATTTTCAATTATAAATATTAAACTAAAAATAAATAAATAAATAAATAAATAATTCCAGACTAAAATAAAAGAAAAGTAACGTTCCCGTTACAACGAACCTTTTTCAATACAAATTAGAATTACAAAACATAAATCCGTACATTGAAAACAATACACCAGCTATAAAATTCGAAATGTTCAAATTTAAACCGGATTTTTATTGGACGCAGACTGCCTACCGACAGGCTTTCTTACGTTTAAAATAAAAATCCGGTTTAAATTTAAACATCCACTTTATTTATAATTGAAATTACTTGTCGTTGAAAATGTCACCTTTGCAAGTAAGTTGACAGAATAATACTTACTTCGAAACTAATGGCTCCTGTATGTTCGTGGTCAAATGTCTTAAAAACATATTCGGCATAGTGACTAGCATCTGCGAATAAAAATTATTTTCAATTTAAATTTTTGGTATACAGGATGATCCAATTTATAGTTCAATATTAACATACAAAATGTCAAACTAATAAACACGAATCATATATTTTTTTTAAAGTATATTTTTCTAAGTCAATTTTGCTTTTTAGCCTTCTTTGCTTTCTGTAATTTTGTATTTTTTTGTGACCAACGTGTCGCATAATAAAAAAAATAAAACAATAACTCTAACGTATGACTTTTGGATCACCCAGTATATTTGCTATAAAAAAACCATTATTCACAAAATCAAGCATGTCTACTTTTGTTGTAATATGCGTATCCGCAGGCTATCGACGTGTTTCGTAAGAACTGGTAAACAGTCAACAAGTTCTTTTTATTTCGTTTTATTCTCCTCCACCTCAATTGCTGTAACAACCCCTACTTTCACTAAATAAAAAACAAAACGGTGAAGCCTGTATGTATCGAAAGCTGAAGTAGACACTTTCCCGCAAGGACCCACGAAAAGTGGTTCCAGAACATTGTCGGGTTGGAGTGACAAGACGCACGAGCCAAAGAAAAGCTAAGCTTAAGGCGGCACTACTACTGAATACTACTTTTAGTTTTTCTTCTTTTTCTGGCCCATATTTTGGGAGCCTAAAAGCTGATTTGGAAAAGAGGTAGAAACAAAGCCATGATCGTTATTGATTTTTGCGTCATCCGAAAAAGAGCCTCGGGGGTGCGAGAAGATGCCAGTTGCTACGCAACCAATCACATTCAATGAGTCATTACTTTTTTTTTGTCTTATTCTCACACGGTGGGTCAAAGAAGTAAAAGGTTATGTAAAAACTAAAAAAAAGTACTAAAAATATATCTGTATAAATAAAAAATGAAGCCTTTCTGTCGTTGAAGGATCAAGACTGGTACTTTGATTTGTGGCATCATGTTGACATGCTAATAGGACCATTTGTTACGTGGTGTGTTGTGTGCAACGAGTTTAACTTTTTCACAATAAAGTTTTGGTTTTGTTCAACGTTATTATCGAACGCTGGAGAGAGTACTATTATTTATCGACTAACTAAAAGCCCGCCATCAATGACGGGTACTAGGATGATTTAAATTTGTAATCTGGAGCCAATGGGAGCATGCGGCTAACTTGGCGCGGTTCGATGCCATCGGGTGATGTTAAGCTATAGGTGGACAAACTTACATTAGCGAATTATTATAGTAGATAATTCCAATTTTTTCTGCGTCATTAATAAACTTCAACGGTTTTATTTCACTCGTGCTCACATGAAAATACTGTACTGATTTCAATTAAACAAACTAGACAGTATAATTCCGATCAGCGGCGATAACTTTTGGAAAACCCCATTAACATAGTTGGTCAAGGCACTGTTATCGAATGTTCCGCTTGTGAAATAACCTAAGTATAATCTTATCCAACCTGTTAGAGAATATCCTATAAAATGAAACCCAAAAGTAACTTTGTTTTCGATTGCTGATTGAGAGGTTGATGAATTTAAAAATTTAAACAATAAAGTCAATCAATTAATGAATGTTATTTTTGAATTTGAACATGAAATTCTCGCGTTATCTTTGTGTTGTTATGTCAGATGGTTTCAATTTAAATTTCAAATAGCATTCGTTAATTTTTTTAACGGGTTTAAGCTAGTTAACAAAATGAACAAAAATGTTGAAATCAAGCTTCTGTAAGACTAGATGAAGGATCGCCAATGTTTAAAGCAATTTTTTAAATTATTGATTTACTGAGTATTTCTCAATTCATCACAACATTGTTCATGAAAGTTGGACGATATCAATATCACCACCTCATCTGAAACTCGCCTATTCCATTAGCTTTTTCTTCTCATTTAATCATAATTCTAAATGTATGTCATTTAACACCGCATTATTAAATTTAATAATGACTCTAAAGTTTCCAAAACAGACAAAAACTTTTATTTCGTTTTAAATCACGTTCACTTTTCAATGTCTATGGAAGCAGTTTGTTACACTAATATCAATAAAATAAATAAATAAATATGCGTGTTAGTTTTCAACTTTGACAACATGATTGTATTTAACTATTGTTTACTTAAAGGTTAATTTATTTTCCAGCGATTTGCACTCCTCTTTCAGATCAAGCGCTGCATCCCTGTTGGGCCTCTCTGCGCGGCAACTATGTTTAACCGTCAAGCCCAATCGGGGGGAGCTTTCGCGTGGTCCTTCTTATTGCATTGCTTGGTTCGCTTAAGAATGCTCACTTAACCGCTTAGCTAGCGGTTGTCCATCAACGATGGCGGGCATGATTTATGATTTTTTAAAATTATTTTAGAAAATACATGGGCCTAGCACTAGTACCGTCAACAGACAAACTCACACCTACAGTACATCACTTAGACATTGGTCACCTAATAAATGACAATCAATATGATGCTGAATACTTCTTTTGGCATTTACTCAAAACTACGAATTGGCTCATGCAACGTTATTCTGGGCATGCCTTTAATTATAGTTGATCAAGAATAAACTAATCATTGAAATAAATAGTGAGATTTGTAAAACAATTCTGAAATTTTTGTTTTACAAATAGACGTGTAAGGTAAGGCATAACGCTTTTCACGTGGGACCTACACTTTATGTTAATCGAATACGCCACCTGCTGTATTGTTTGGCCCAATTTCTCAAAACAAATGTTATTTATTATTTATTTATTTTATTTTTATTTCACGGTCTGAAGACCAAAACATTGCAACAAATCCAATGGAATAAAACACTATACAATTTTGTTATTCGTTCTAGTCCTAGCTTTAAAAAAAACGACGAAGACATTGGAATGTCATTGGCATAAACTCAAATCATCTTGATTCCCTAAAGGTATTTTTCCTCTTAATGTTTAAGACGTTGCTTTAGAACACAACGATCGATCGTGAATACTATTTTCTATTTGAGTGAACAGCCTACAAAAGCAAAAAAATAAAACGAGCGGGTACCATCCCCAAACTCATGAATGCAATTACATCATAAGGTACCTCGAACAACAACAAAAAATTAATAAAAAAAAGTATGACTCGAAATGAATTAGTTCATCGCTCAGCAGAGCAAACAAAACGTGCACCACCAAACTAATTAAACTAACAGTTATTTGCTTTGATCGATATGAGTCACGTGATTCAACTGTACTTGACAGCGGAGCTTACTCCATCATTTCCCACATGTACTTCTGGCTAATTAGAAAAATACTAGACTAACTACTACCACTGAATGAGTTATCATCCCCACTATCTCATAAATCACTTGACCAGACGTGTTATCGATTCGATGGTTCACCGATTAAGATGATGATCTCTATTAATTGGCTACCGTGAAAAATCTTTAATGACAATTGATCGGGCCATTCATTTTGCTTGAAATAGGTTAAAAAAAATTAACATCAAATGTAATTACTAATTATTATCCTTATTGGACTTGAGTATTTTTTTTTAAAAATTGTTATCAGCAATAACGAAATCTTGTGAAAATTGCATTGTAGAAAGTAATCTTAATTCAGATGACAGTCGACCTTCGTTAAATCCCCTCTTTTTTTGCCACTAAGAACACAGAACGCTCACTAAAAACTGGAATGCTCCGGTTAAGGAAATTCCACCGACACTCGTACAATTAAAAGATTCGATGTTGACTCTTTGTAAATACTTTCATTCTGGGCAACTGTTTTCTCTTTGATGTATATTGTTAGAATACTTGGGTCTAGTTTTGTGTTCTCTTTTTTTGTTGGGAGGGGGGCTTTTAAGGCCTTGTTGTTGTATGTTTTCCTTTGTAGTTTTGTATCCCTTCCTCTTTGATCCCATTGGATTGTTTAAATAAAATTTAAAAAAATAAAGAACCAATTAGTCCCACTCATTAAACCGCCCTCTTTAAACCGCCACCCTCGTTCATCGCCAACCTTTATCGAGAAACTGAGGGTGGCGGTTTAAAGCGATTCGACTGTAGATAGGAAAAACGCAGCGAAATGAAAAGTCATTACAATAAATGCCGCCGCCAAGTGACATTAAACATGGACGATGTCAATATTGTCAAGTGATCTTACACAACACCACGTGATTTAACGTTTTTGCACGAACGTCACGTGATAATAAACGCTTCGTGTGATTTTAAACGTTTTGACGTGATGTTTAAACGACGTCAACTGATTTTTTAAATCCCGCCAATAGCGGATAACTGCGCGAGAAAATGTCCTTACCTCCTTGTGGGAAGAATTGGGCGTAGATAGCTTTGAATGTATCTTCGTCGACGATTCCATTCGGACATTCCTTTTATAAAACGTAAAAATAATAATTAGTCATAAAAATTTAGTGGAAAGAAAAAAAAGTCATCGTCACCATCTTCAATTCATTATTTCTATCGTTTTTCGATTTCTTGGAAGCTAATTAAGAATTCAATCACAACCTAATTGCAGTTTGTCTTCTCGAAAACTTTCCATCTAAAAGACTTTTTCCACCAGATTTTGCATATTAAAAATGTAAAAAAAGAGGTAATTAAAGTAATTAACGACCGATGGTGATGATGATTATGAAGTAGACTTTCTTAAGAAACATTGAAACGAGCAAAGTAAACTATCAACTTTGGTTTGTCGTTTGTAGTGTTTCACTTTAGTTATACGTTGTAGATTTTTTTCTTCGAAAACCGAAAAAATGATTCAGTTACATCATTACTGAAGGACTTCTTCTAGGATCTGCCAATCTTATTTTAAGGGAATGTCGTCTTTTAATCATCAAACTAGTACAACGGGTGAATCGATTTTATGCGATTGTTATAAAATGTATCGTATTCAAATCTCATTAAACTTAGTTACCAATTGTAAGTATAAAATTGGTTGGATTCGGTCGGCAACTTCAAAGCTGAAATAGTTACGTAGTAGACACAGTATTCTCAATTTAAATGTATTTGACATTTTCACACATTGTTTTTGTTTATACGTACTGAAATACTAACAAAACTATTCGGTAAAATCTTTCTAGATTTTTAATATTGATTAAACTAAGCTTTTTTATATAAAACAAAATGTCGACATTTTACTAAAATATTTATATACACGTACAATACAACGTACGTATATGCTAATATTCGTCGTGTTTTACATACATTTAATAATGATATTCATTAACTAATTTTTCATTAGTAACGAGATTGTACAGCAGGCTATTGGACGTTAAAGTGAAGAATGACCAAGTCACCTGTTTGAAGCCCCGATACATGAGCTGCAGCTCCTTCTTGGTGAACTTGGTCGAGCGACACAAGGCGTCCAGGCCGTCCGGCTTGTACCGCACCACGTGCATCTCCATCTCATCCGATTCGTGTTCTAAAACAAACAAAAATACACAAAATTAACCATCTCGATGAGGAATATCTCTAAAAAAAATGTGCAAAGTCACGATGCATGTCGTATGTCACCTGAACCCAGCACATGTTGTCTTTGCCAACGTTGGACCAAGTGCAACGCCCTAGAACGCCAAGCGATTATCGACGGAATACAACGACACAACGATTTCTCCATCAATACCACCACGTGAGTGTACGCAATGTGGCGTCTACTACACCAAAGTATAAAGACATTCGGACCCGATGTTCGAGTGCGGTTGGAAACAAAAGTTGGTCTACTTTCTTGCTGATTCAGACAGCAAAAGCAGGTTGTTGAAATCAACGACCGACGATCACGATAAAAGTGGCTTTTTTTATTGTCGGTTGCCAAAAGTCAAACTCTTGCTTGACATTTTTCGGTTTTGGTCGAACGCCAAACGACTGTCTGTTGTAGTAGTAGTCGCTGCTATAGGTATACCACCACCACCATCATCATCACGACACGCAACGAGATGGCAGTGCGACAATATCAAGTCGTTGGAACGAAAAGAATAAGAAGAAGAAAATGTTTTCTTCGAGATAATGTCCACGAGAAGTCGTCGAGTGACGTGAAAGAATGTAAAACATCCCTTTTGTTGTTGTTAATTAACTTCCATTTTTCGTGAATCGATTGCACGAGCACAAAAGCAAAGTGAACCGTGAAGCTGAGAAATTCGTGTGTTCGGTCAAAACTACCAACGAACACTCATCGATTTTTTTCTCGTTAACCAAAAATAAAAAAGGGAAATCTAATTTTCTTATTCAACAATTGCAGCTTAGTTTAAAAAGAAAAATACTCGTAACGACATTAACCATTTAGCTAATTAAAACAATCCCAAATACCAACGGGAATTTTAAAAAATCGTTGTAGAATACTAAAAAGAGTTAAAGTTGCTTTATCTCCATGAATCAACAAGTCAACGGAAGTTGTTCATCGTCAATAGTCTTAGTTGAAGTAAAATCTTGCAACGTTCGACAATGCGGTTATTATAAACACGGATAATGTCATCAATCGGCTATTGTTATCATTATCAAAACACTGCTTAATGTTTTATTTCCATCGTTTAATGTTATCAAAAAGCACCGGTCCCAAAGTGATCACAATAACCGGAAGTAAACAACGAGTGAGTGTTCCAAGTTAAAACTTTATTTAAAGCAAACATTTCAAGAAGTCAACCATTCGCAAAATTGGGAATCCACGTTGATGACGAAGAAAAAAAATGTCCACTCATTGTCATTCCGAATTTGACTTAACCTATCTCAACATTTGTCATTCACTTGGTCGGGTTGAAAGCACGACGTAAAAAAAAACACAATTTAAAAAAAAAAAATAAAATAAAAAAACAAAAAACACTGATGGATTCAAAAGAATAATTTCACGGTACTACCGACTTTGTCATCTACCTTTTTTTATATGTCATTTCCCACCATTTTGCCTCATTTCGTCCGAAAACATAGTATTTCAGACCGTTCTTTTGGCACATTTCCCAGTCCACGGTTTCCTTTTTTGGCTTCTTCACTTCCATGCCAATTGGAAGGCGCCTCGAGAGACAAGAAAAAAGTGACGTCATTCAACTTTAGTTGGCGCCCTCTTTTGCAAACTGGGGTCATCACGGTCGTCTTAACTCGAACCCTTTTCTTCACACGGTCGAAAAGCAATTCATCTCTCACGTGACACTTCCAGAAAGGTTGGTGGGCCGTGACGAAGCTCTTTCCAGTATCTGTCTCTTTCTTTCTCGAGTTTTGATGACTTTCCCCATTTCTCGACCAAGAAAAAAAAACAACAATCCAGACGACAGTTATAATGTCCAATGTTCATCTTTTGCGCGTGTCTTTGACGCTCAACGACAACAGTAATGAAAAAACAAGTGGTTAAATCTTACCTAAAAAAGTCTTTCTATGGTGTGGTCGTTATAGAATGTCAAGAAATTCCCGAAAACGAATGTAACAACGATAATAAAAAGTTAACTTCACTTTTTCAATGGTTCAATAAATCATGCTGAGTAAGTGCCATTTAATGCCGGAATCATTGGCAAAGATTAAAACGGTTGACCATCTGCCAGGAAAAATCTATCGCTTTTGGACACTGGTCACATCGCGTTCCGAACAAACAAACAAATGTCGCATGAATTAAAAGGTTAATACTTTGGACCCTTCCCAACGCATCAACGTTAGTGTTGCAAAAAGAACGCACGACTAATCTATGTAGTACCGAAAATAAGTTTTATTTAGCTCTTCGGTCAACATTTCTCTTTCCGCCAATTTTCCACAAAAAGGATTTTACAACTCTTTTTACGTAGACTGACATTGCGAATAAAACTCACCATTGACTGTTAAAGGTTAATTCGGCGTATAAAGTGAACGAAGCGTGCATTTCCTGCAGTCGAAGTGCACGAAAAAATGCCAACCAACTTTTCTGAAACATCGCCTATTCAAAAAGTTGGACATTTTTTTATAGACAGAAGCGTTAAATGAAATTGTTGACATACGCTATTGAATTTTCACAAATAAGTGAGCGGATCTCTTTTCAGAATTGAATGGAATACTTCAGCTTTTGTGGTGGACACTCGCGCGTGAGTAGAACAAAAATAAACGGTGATGCTTTACCGACCAAACGATCTTGGAATCGGATACGGTTCCGGAGGCTATCACGTATTCCTATACAACTCCCGGAAGTTTTACTTACAAAAAACATTCTTTATATTTCTGGGAATTAGCAAAATCATAAATTACACTAAAAAGCCACTTAGGAAATGGTATTCAACTTCAAGAGTACTAAATGCGATTGTCAACATTCGCTCGATCTGTATACTGGACACGCGCTGTCTAAATAAAATGTCATCTTTAATTGTGTCTGCCTGTAGGTGCAAGCATCACGCTCAAACGGCTGAACCAATTCTTACAAAATTTGGTAGGTAAGAATGACAACTTGATCTTGACCTCAATATGATACGAACACTATTCATGCACGTCAAGAGAATAGTTACAAATTCATTTTTATTAGTTCTGACCAATTTAAACTTAAATCAAGATACTCTTATCACGCCTGGAATTTGTTTCCTTTTCAATTGCGAAAATATGGCTCCGCGACACCACCAATTGATGCTTCTCTCTTCAAGACCTTTGGTAAGAATTTATTTCGTTATATAATTTTGTCTTAGTTGCCTCTTTTGTTGTAAAACTATTGGATACTTGTCCGCAATAAACAAAATAAAAAAAAATCAACTTAAGAACTAAACTACTATGTTTTTTGTCCCGTAATGGCATTTTAATTGAGAAGTTAGGTGGAAAAATGGCGTAAATCCACTTCATGCATCTATGAAATCGTTTTAGCCCGGTCTATAGCACAGACATTGAGTTGCCAATCATTGGCAGTTTCGAACTTTTTGGAGCAAAAACATGGAACTCAACTATTGTAAATCCAAAATTTTTTGTGATTTCTTTCTTTTTGTCGCTTCAAGATGTGGTTGTTCCTCGCTCGTTTCACTTCCAAGACAATGGAAAAAATACTGACCTTTAGAAAAACGACGTCAATGCATTTATAAATTCGCACGAGATTTGGAATAACGACGTCATTGCATTTTTAAATTAGCCTGTAATCGAAGGCTTGTCAACTAAAGAGACAGACATTTTTGCAAAACATTTTCCTTCTATAAATAAACAGTTGACAGGATTTATTTTAATCTTAAATTTCAAGATACCAGAAGTTTAAGCCCTCATTTCATAAACTCCATTTTTTGGAGTTAACATCGTATTCCACCTCAATTACAAAATAAAGATACGGGAAGAGGATCTCGCCAAAAAGAAACGAACGGGTCGCGCGCGAACACAATTGGCTAATTATAAATTTAAGAATATTGAGGGTAGTCTCACGACATGACTTCAGACCATCTCCTATATAAATATAGTTTTCCTGCTCTGTGTGTATAAAGCTCATGTTGCCAGGGAACACGAGTTAAAACAATCGGAAGACAAGCTAGTTTATATTACTAGCTGATTGCCCGTCAACAATGACGGGTGTTGGAATTGTTGTAATCCTCATTGTTTAGTTGTTGTTACTACTTAGCAACCCGTTGCTGTGTTGGTATTGTTTACCTCGCGTTGTTATGGCAACGCGATTCCAACCTGGATTAGAATTGATACATAGTTACATACATACACAGGCTAATTATATTGTTAATACAATATTTTTAAATGTTTATTATACAGCGTCACATGGCGACGGTATTAAGTACACGGTACTATATTTTCTACTTACGAGTTCTTTCGTAAGTTGTCATATGAAAGAAAAATGCAAAACAAATATACTGTATATACTGTGTAAGAGCTTCATTCACGAGGTTTCAATTATTAATATTTTTATTTCACTATTCCAACAAGATTTAAGAGATTTCAAAAATATATTTCCAACACCCTCGGGTTGCCTTTAGCAACGTTTCTTCCTCTAGTGTTCAAGATTGATAAAACGATCACTTTACCCATCACGATGGCATCGATCAATACACATTTTTAAAAGATGCTTTTAAGAAAGAGAAAACCATTCAAACGCGACTGAATAAATAAAAAAATAAAAAATCACTTTTTGCATCCTAAATTAAAAAAAAATAAATCATTAATTCGATGTCAACACACTAACTAAAATTATCATTAAAAAAAATCCTGATTTCAAACGATTTTAATTATTTCGTCACTGAAACTTCCTATAAATTCTTTCATAAAATGCAAAACAATGCTGCTGTACAAAAATGATTTCCTGCATAAAAGGACTGATGAAGATGACACGTAATAAAATTTCAATTAAATGTCCACAGATGATCAAGCGGAGGAGGAAAAGCGGAAATTGAAAAGAGGTGATCCAATAGCCGGCTTCTATTTGATGTGGCCAAGTTGAAATCTATGGCTTGAAGGAGGAGCCCAGTTTCTTTTTTATACTTAATTTTTATTTTAACTCCAAGTTGGAAGAGATTGTAGCGTGAAACGAGACTAAATTCGCTTCGGCAGGATCAAAGAGTTAGCGAAAGAACCGAGTGAAAAGGCTAAAGCAAACAAATTTCTTCGGTTGCTTATTTACAACCGACAGATTTCATAAAGAAATTTGCAGTCTTTTCGAAATGGAATTACCAGATTTCTCGAAACACGGATTTAAAATATCTCGTCAACAAAACGCGACAACAAAAAAAAAAAGACGCATCGATCATAAAATATAAATAAAATGATTTACAGTAATCGAATTGTTAATTCCGTGTGTGTTACCAGCGTTGGCGGCATTTTGTGTGACGTAGTTTGTTTTGTTTTTTGTGAAGTTACTGTACAAATTTACTATTATATTAAAAAGTTGAAAAAAAGAAGTTGAAAGTTCCAGAAACGAGTTGTGATCATTTCCATGAAGATCGAAGCAAAAGAAGATGGTTGCTTAGCAACGCAAGACTGATCAGTTTTATATTTCAACGAACACATTCCAATGTATTTCATTCCAACGAATTGTCATTCAGTTGGAATAAATGACTGATTCACTACCTCCACTAACCATTACTCGTGTCACTACTCCTTTCAACTTAATTTCACCATCTTGACTCGGTTTTATTTTTAGATCTTCTAAGCATTATTTATACAATTCAAAAGAATATTAACATTGTCCTAGATCGACCTAGTGTACCTACTTTTATAACATACCCAATTTTAAGCTTTAATTTTATACTTTTAATATAATAGACTATAAACAACCATTAAAGTTTATACAGTTGGTCAAAAAAATTGAATGCTGCACCTTAAATAACATATTAAAAAACATGAAAGAAAATAAAAAATAATAAATTCTTTCACCTACTGACAAGGTGCACAGTTAAAGGTGCTGCTTGTGTCCTTGTGTTGTCTGTTTGTTCTTGTCCTTTCTTCCCCTGAAGAAGCCTTTTGCAACAGAAGGCGAAACGTTGGAAACTGTCTATAACTGTGCACCTTGTCAGTAGGTAAAAGAATTTATTATTTTTTATTTTCTTTTATGTTTTTTAATTTGACATTTGTTGCTTTTAAATTCATAATTTTGAATATCCGCTCTGACGTCAAGAGAGATTTGAACTTCTGTGATATCACGCGACTCGAACGCCGTCTGGCCCAAGTTACTTGCTTCAGAATACAATAAAGCGATAGAAATTATAGGTTGCTGAAATTTTGCTGCATCTCAAAGTAATCTAGTGTCTCTGATGCTACTACTTTACCTTTACACATATTTGCTTAATGCTTGTAAACACTTATTGGAACGCGAACGTGTCGTTAATCAACGTTTTGATACCTCCCTCACTCTGGATTTCGCTCCAATTTTGTGCAACCATTTTAGGGCTACCATTTTCACAGTTTCATTGGTTTGGAATTGTTGTCTTACAATTTCGTTTGTCATTTTACCGAAAAAGTGGTTGATTTATTGCTTTCACAATTTTGTGCAATTAACAAAGAAATTATTTTTCTAAAAATCCAAAAAATGTGTAAGAAAAACCAACAACAAAAACAAAATCTTTAAAGGCTAGCTGGTCACACAACAAAACAAATGATTCACCCTCTTCACCCTGTTCCATCTGTTTATTCATAAAGTGGATAGCGTTTCATTCACTTCATCTATTAGCTTTCCAACAGGGAATTGACCACTGGTCAATGACCAGAGTCAGCTCAGTCACATCTGTACTTTATTAGGGGGTCACGTTTACTGTGTAAAACGGGATTTTAAGTTTCTCTGGTCATTTTTTGACCTTGGTCCATTCATTCTGTTGGTTTGTTATCTCTTTTGTATGTTTGCTAGTGTCAAAGAAAAGGTGAAGAAAGGAAAGTTTATTTGGGTTGTCTAAATTTAGTTTTTATATTTATTTTTTTATTTATTTATTTATATTAACATCAACGCAATTAGACAATTAAATTTTTGTTGATTTTTAATTCTTAAGAATTATTCAGACTTCAAAAAGTTATAATAAAAATAAATTTAAAAAAACATCCAAAAAATATGCTTTTATTTCAAATGAACGTACGGTAAGTACCGTACTAAAAAATATACAATAAATTTCTCTTGTAATAAATTGTAATCATCATCATGACATTCGTCTATGTACAAAGAGGTTGAATTCATTAACTAGGATTTATGTAAGCGAGTTAAAAAGGTTTTCGTGTATTTTCATAATTAAAAATCCAATATTCAAGATATAAAATATTTAATAATATTAATTTATGAGATTACCGTGCATAACCACGCGTCTTCTAAAACGTTTTGTGTTAAAAAGATGAAAATAAAAAACGGTGGGTTTTTAAAATGTAATTAGCAAGATTTATCTTGTTTGTCAATGCCTCCTGTCATGCCACACCAAAATTTTTCTTTATGAATAAATTTTATGAATTTTTAATTAATTATTAATTTTTTAGAAAATTGAACGTGTTTTGGTGTAGGCCTATTGTAAGAAAAAACATTTTTTTATTTGTATCCCTGTATTTTATTCACATTCACGGTGGTTGCACGGTGGTTGTTTCAAAATGTCTTTTTGTATTTATTTTTTATTTGGTTACACTTTGGTATATATTTGCGTTTTTGTTTATCTGCTTCTATTTAGTTGAACTTTTGTTTCACTTATTTTGTTGCACATTTCCTACGTCACCCGACATTTTATTTCTTTGTATTCTCTAGTTTCAAATATTACCTGACAAGTATTTCTAGGGTGAAATAAATTATAATATTTCTAATCGATACAGTTTGTAGTTTATTCAAAATCACACCAGAATTGGCTAAAAACGCACAAAATTTTCTTAGCTTCTGGGGGGTGGGGTCCTGACCCCCTTTAGATGGGGACTTCGTCCCCACACCCCCTTGCTGAGAAAAGTTAGAGGCGAAGTTGCTTCTAATCCCCCCTCTCCCCGAAAAAAATCTTGGTTGCGCCACTGCCAAGTCTGGTCATAATTAACAACCTTGTGCTTGTGTTAAAAATTGTCTTTGAGACAACTACTCATAATACATCCATACAACTCAACTTTCAGCAGTTTTACTTGAAAATTCGGTACTGATTGCTAAGTGCCACAGAATCATTGATGCTGACACAACTGTAATTTCTAGTTTAGTTCAGCAGTGTTTAAGTACAAGACAAACCAGGCCTATACTGTATACTTACAAATCTAAGAAATGAATAAAAAAAAATCAAAAGTTAATGTTAGAAACAAGCCATTAGATTGCATTCAAATTCAGATAAACTTTTTATTGTGATTACTAGTTTCATGGGCTCATATACCTGTGTTTGTTCTGTATTCTATTTAACATAACGTTATTTAAAAAAACTATACAGTTTCACATTGTTGTTTGTTATAATTTATGTGTTATTGCTTGTGCAGCAAGTATAAAAAATGTCAACATAAAATGTCCATTAGTGAAATGTGAATTTCCTGGTACAGTACTACAATATCACTTGTTGTGAAAGCCAGAGGGAAGCAGGGAATTGTTTGTCTCTTCCAAGAAGATCTCTTCTAATAAAGGAAGCTAGTGCTGAGAGTTTTCTTTGAAGAAGGAAAGCTTCTCCACTACTCTTTTTAAATTGGCACACATACACACCTGTTGAAAAGAAAAGAAAAAAAAAGCAACAGGAATCTATTGGCGTCACTTCCGTGCTTAGAAATTCAATGCTATTACTTGAGTTGTTGTCTTCGTTCACTTCACTTGTTTCTTCACTGGCAACTACGTCTTGAAAGTGGATGAGTTGTGCTGACCGTTGACAGGTGAGAAACGTCTAATAAAGCGTGTAAACTGATATAATTCTAAACTGTTGAACTTTTCATTTGAGGTGAAAAGAACTATCTCACACAAAGTTCTTTACAGTTCACACTAAAAATACATACACACAGTTCGATATAAAATCAACCCATTTTAATGTATGCTGATGCATGGCTCAATGCCATTGACTGACAGGTATCTTTTCCTCAAACCAAGGTACTGTAAACTACAATAACTGCAGTATACTGTACAGGACCGTCTTATCCATTAGGCCAAGTAGGCACAGTGCTTAGGGCTTACAAACAAACCCACAAAAGTGCCACAACGTTTTTGATGAAAGAGTAACTTTCGAAGTTGCTTTTTAATAACGTGAAAAATTAAAAATTAAAAACTTATTAATAAAAAAAATGTTGGTATTTAAATATTAGATAGTATCAAGTGGAAAAACGTCCCTGATACAGTAGCTATACATACTTAGGAATGTACATGTGAATATTTTATAATCATGCAGGCACATCTTTTGCTCGATTTGAGAAGTGATTTGCAAAGTTGTTACAAGAATTTAATTTACGATTTAGTCAGGTGAAATGTATCTAGTTTTCTTGTGACTGCATTTATACAAAATAGATTTGTATACGTGATGTGTTGTCATTGTGCTATTGTTTAGGCATAATTTAGTGTAATGCAAGATCGTGATTATCATGCTTAGTTGCACAATTGGTAGGTAAAATAAAACTGCTATTTCACTGGCATGATGAAATCTTCAGAATTTTATCTATCAATGATAAGTAGATTACAGTGATGTTTATTAATAAATATAACAGGGATATTCACATTTTTTAGCTCACAATCATGTTCCTCATAACTAACATTGTATTTACATAACTTTACTACCAGTTTAAACGAAAATACCCAATACAATAATAATAATGTTTAGCTTTAAAAACTTCAAAATAAGCACATATCCATTGGCTTGATGTTTGCAGCAGCAATATTTTGAAACGCTGAGAATGATTGTTGACAGAAAAAAAAATTGGTGTTGTCAAGGTCGTTACAAGCCATCCTGTGTAGGCAACAGAATTCTGTGCTTTCACAATACCTGTCTCCGGTATTTAGGATGAATGGGCATTTAACTTGTTAATAGTATAGTGATTCATTCTTTAATAGATAGACATAGAAGCTAGATGTTTTTTATTAATCAGGACTGGGATTTATTTGAATTATAAACTGAAAGAGAATATGCTCGTAACTTGTTTATTTTGAAACTATATACAGTATTTTATTTTCATGCAGTTGATTGTATTTGCTATTGCATGAAATAATTATTGCAATAGTTTCAATTTTTGAATAAAAAAAAACTAACTTTTTGTCACAATCAATCAATGTTATATTGAACAATTATTAAATCCTCCAAGAATGATGAACAACCTATAAACTGCATAAAAATGACATAGATAAATTACTTTACCATATCAACTGGTATAAATTAACTATACTATGGCATGGTTATACTATATTATCAATCACGGTTATTATATTCAGGAGTAGGCTATGTAGCTTCTACAGTACTATACAGTATAGTATATAACCTACTATATAAACTGTTAGCATAGTGTGTACTTAGTTATTAATTAGCCTACTATTGGTACTTTCTGACTTTAGCTGAATAGTTCAATAACACTAAATGTATTAAAAAAAATTGATAGTTAATCAGATCAGATCCCATGAAGTATATTTATGCATGCCATTACTACGTTGCCACTTCTCCTTAGCCTATGCAGAAGGATTATATAGGTCAAGATACTACAAATCTAGTTTACATAATCTTTTTTTTTCTTTCTTAATGTTAATGGAAACATTTAATAAAACAAAACTATTAGTGAATTTTGCAACATGTTTAGGTGTAGTCAGAAACTTTTTATTTTTTACAGTATATATATGTTAACTAGAACTTAACCATGGGTGTCTACTTAAACGGCTTATGTTTATGCAGTTCATTCATTGTTGTAATTTAATTTGCTATACATGTCATTGTTGTACTAGGGGTACTTTAACTATCATGTAATTTGTGAATAACGCTTGAGGCAACTTAATGAACTTAGATGTTTATTAATAACTAGAAATTAACCCCCGTGGGGGTGTCTAGATTCTTACAGCTTATGCAGTTTGTTCATTGTTGTAATTTAAATTTGCCTACAGCTTATGTTTATGCAGTTTGTTCATTGTTGCAATTTAAATTTGCCAAATCAAAATAGCAACAGCGTTACTGCGTCAGCGTTTTTCATAGACTATTATTATTAAGATAATAATAATCATAATAATAATCGTCTAGGAATAACGCTGATGCGTATAAAACTGCATATAAAACTAATGAGATTGTGAACTAAAATATTTAGAAAAATAATATAAACACAAGTTTTGCCTCTAGACACCCCGTGGTTACCATACCAACCACGGGGGTTCATTTCTAGTAATTATGTAAAATTACTCCCATAAAAATAACAATGAATTTTTGTTTGAAGTTATTTTTTCCTAGCAATAATATAAAAATTCTTTTTTTAGTGTAGTTGTGAAGTCAACAATGATGTTGGTTTCTAATTAATTTCAAATTTCATTAGTCATTAGAGTGAAACAGCAAAAATTCTACATATGCCTTATATAGCAACTGTGTCTGTAAGCTTCCAAGTAGAAAATATATTTGTACCTTTATTTAACTTTATTATCCTGTGACATCATGCATATCTAGTGGGATTTCCCACATGTTACCTGCTGAACGGCACTCGCATTGGCTGTTTCACTTGCATTCCTCACATCATCTGAATATTTAAAACTTTTTTCTTTGCCTAAAGGGAGCAGCTCATAGAAACATTGTTGAATTCACAAGGTTGCAGAGCAACTACTTGTACTTCAGTGTGTGCCTTGTGTGGTCGAGAACCTCATCTGAACGAAGAACTTTGGCAAGGCCATATCAACATTTTTTATTATGGAAACGTGGGTTCATTTCTATACAATCTGGCTTAGCATCGTCTGCTTGACTGCGGTTGCTCTTCATGCACAATCCGGAGAAGTAACCCAAAATAACCCATCTAATGATGATGAAGGCAAAGGAATTTCAGTCCGATTTCCTGGCTCATTCAAAACTTCACAAATCACCCAGCCAATGAGCAAGGATCAAATAACTGAACACAGAGGCAATAATAGTGAGGTAAGAGGTTTCATATTTTGTTATTTTGGCTCCACCACTGTATATGTATGTGTGTACACAAATACTGTACAAGCACAAACTCACACAATGACATACCAAATGTGAATGTGCAGTAAAGCTTTATGAGACATAATATATTAGTGCTTACAAATGCTAACAACACTCTGTAGGTATCGTTAATCGTTATTTGCTTGTGAATCCCATGATTTATTTTATTTTCCTCTGTATATTTCCTTGAGTTTTCTTTTAATGCAAGCTTTATAAACGTCTATTTGTTTAAAAGATACAACTTTCATGTTTGATTTATGAATTAGTAGATCTAAATCGACTGATATATTGCAAGAATTGTAGTAATAAATAATATTAGTATTATGTTTTTAATTTGAAGCTTATTTCGCTTATTAATACCTTATACAGTTAATATCAGTACAATAAATGTTAGCTAAACACTATTGAAAGTGAAAGACGAATGATACAAAGTTTTGATCGTTTGTTTTCATAAATTAATGCAAATAAAGAACTAAATTGAATCCTCAAATTAAATTTTTTCATAATCTTTCTAAAATAATTAATCCTTCCAATCTTTAGCTTATGTGAAATGCAGTCACATATTAACTGAAGGGAATGGTGTAAAAAAGGTCTTGAGTAACATTTTTATAATTTTAAGGAAAACACGTTTAAAGATCTGAACTTGCTGTCTATGGGTCACTTCACACTTCTTGCACTAGTATTTTTACATATACTGTATTGTTTTGCTCAAACTTATGCGTTGGGAATGTAGAATTGCACATAACACATTTGAAAATGCGTTTACACTTAACACTTTTTTACATCAGGCTCTTCAATTAACTGATGCTCATACAGTATTTTCTCAAATATAGCTTCTCATAAACTTCATGTGTAAACAAAAACATAGCTGAGCAAAAGAACTGTAAAATACAGAGGAATTTATTATGCAAGAACTAAATTGATCATAAAAAGAAAATTATTGTAATGTTTTTTTCTTGCATACGAATTTCTGTAGTTTTGCAAGTAGGTGTTATGTTTCACATAATATAAATTCCAATGAATAAACATATAACTGCTGAAAGGCAACTTTAATACACTATATCGTATTGTGTATTGAAATTATACATTATTTGATATGTACATTTCAAGTTTAATCTGTAGCTATTCACCAATTATGCAAAATTAATAAGCCGGACCTTCTATTATACAATTTATTCGTTGTGTATTCATATCCTTTGAAAATTTCAACTTGTGATTAGGAAACGTGCCATTGGCACCATTTTCATATCGCATGCTATTGAACTTTCTCTGGTCTCTTGAAGAAAGCTGATTTAGTATTAACTTCTGATAACAGGATTCAGGATATAGAAATAGGTCGCATTACCTGCATCTTAATTAAGCTGTGTTCTGTACTTAAAATTTTAATAGTTAACATTTTAAAGCTAAAGCAATTGCTCGTTTTTTAGCCATTCGAAATGTAGACCTACTTGTTTGTATGTAATATTTAATATTAGCTTTTAAGTTACATTATGAATTTTCAGTATTCCTGGTTTTAAATTTTATTATTAGAAACTTTTGACAGATAATTTACTACACAATTGTATGAAGCTTCATTCATCAAATACTGTTGTACAGTGTGACAATTTAATTCATGGAATGCATCTGTACAAAATATATGTATACACCTGTGCACTAGCTGCTACTGTCACCTTCAAAGTACAGTATATCTCTTATGTAACTATATACCAAGTTTGACATTGTTGGCATTGCTGGGAAAAATCGAGAAACGTTTTTTGGAGAACTTTTGAATTGTTTTGTAGCATTACGTTGGATTTCAGAAATGTCTAAAATCTTGGTCATTTCATAGCAGTTTTGATTTTTGTGAAACACCAGAAATCACAAGAGGCCAACTCAGATAAATAGAGTGGATGATCCAATTTCCAATATGGTAATTGATTTTTCAGCCTGGACGTCCAGAAAACTATGCGCATCATGGGTTGCAAAATGCTGTGTTCTAAATTTTTATCACTCATTTTTACACCAGAATTTTCTCACACCACCTTTGTACTCTTCACTTACCCAAGGCTCAGTTGGCTTACGTATGGTTTAGCATGTATTAGATTAGTTAAAACATGTCCAAACACACATTGTCATGTGCTTATACCCACGTTGTTTTACAGGCGATACTATACAGCCATTCCGCGAATTAAATTCTCGCACTTCGTATATGTTATGTTCTTGAATGATTATTGTGCTGAAAAGTAAACCTACATGTTTATAGTTTAAGATTTTATATATGTGCAATAACAAGAACATATTGATTTTAAGTCTATTGATAAACTAGAATTACTGGTGGTCGGGAAATGTGGGTGACCTTATAATTATGTGGCACACTGTATTCTTGAAAACTAATATAATTGAAAAGATAGAAAACTTATATAATTATAATAATTTAATAAATACATAATTAGCTTATCATAATAAATGAGCCCTTATAAAGCCTATTTTGTATGTGGTATTTTTCAACCTGGAAGTTGATGTATTTGTCATATTCATATTCGAATATAATTGGTTTACTACATTCTTAGGATGTTGTTTTTTTTACAAATTGGTACCGTATATAGTTTATGACTCATTACAATTATGTAATATTTCAGTGATTGATGTTCAAATTACTACAGTAGTATATTTATTTTTATCATGTGATATTTATCTCAGGTACAAGATAAGATATGACAGGTGGAAAGTTTTTTACATCTTACATTTCTACATAAAAATATTTACTACGTATATTGCAGTATAGCCCTACCCAAATAGTTTTGAAATGATTTAGTTAGTAGATAACGAACAAAGTAATTGCTACCTTATATTTGATTTTATGTTCTAGACTGAAGTAGAATGAATTGTTGCCTTTTATGTGCATGAATTAGAATAGATAGAACATAATATCAAATATAGTGTAGTAGTCACTACTTGTTACCTTGTTGCTACTAGTTACCTTCTTAATCGTTTTTAAGTCAGGCTATGCTATATTACTTAAACAGTTATGCACTATTGAGATAAATCTGTTGTTATGACATTCTAACTAAACAAGATGTTAATATTGTGGTGAAATATTTTCATTTCAATATACACCAAAATATTTTATTTATGAGTTGTTATTTCAGTTTTTGAGCATGAAAGTCAACACTATAACTTTATAACCAAAATTTTAAACATAGTTTAGAAAGTTTTTTACTGTGAACTCCTTTTTTTAGTAGTGACCTTTCCATCTACCAGTGTGTATTCTGCAGCAAAGGAGGATAAAAACTTAAAAAAAGGGTTTCAAACGATTATTAAAATAGAGTAAATATTTGAATTTCAAACATATACATTTTATAATAGTTTTTAAAAAGTATGTAAACAGTACAGTGGCTTAACTACAATTTTTGGACCCACAAGCAAAACGTATTCGGGGCCCAATTCTCACTCAACAATTGACATTTTTAAGTTGAATGCAACGTATGTCTACAAGTATTAAAAAATTAATTTACAACTGAGTAGATTTATACAACGAAATACACTTGTACACCATTATTTTTTGTATAGATAAGATAATACTTTGTAACAAAATTACAATTTTTAAAGTTGTTTCTAGCCTTTTCACTAGCAATTTGGCAATAGCTATTTTTTCGTCTCACTGCTTTATATGGCTAGTAACTTAGGTGGCATTTCTTTTATAATCTTTGATGGTTTTCAATTTGCTGAACATTCTCTCAACAGAAGCTAAGAAAACTGGCAGAGTGGAAGAAAAAAAAAACAGCAAGCCAGAGAATAGATCGGAAGAATTGCTTTAATTTGTAATTTTTGATTAACCTTTCCAAAAAATGTTTGATAGTCATGTCAGATTTGAAGTCATATAAATTTAAACCATTTTATCTAAAAATAAGTATTTACTTATTTAAGCATTTTAAATTAGACCTGTATATACTGTTCATGTATTTCACTAGATCGAAATATTACACTAGATTTATTAGTGTTAACTACTCTGTTTAGGTTTAGGACCCTCTAGATCAGGGGTTGGCAAACTTTTTAGACAGAAGAGTCAAATATATGCAGCAGAAATAATCGATTTTTTTTCGGGAGCTACATGTATATTTGTAATGCAGTAAATTAAATGTTGTAATTTGTATGCTTTCGTTTTTCATTCGTCATGACGTCACCCGTTTTCGCCGAAAACCTTTATCAAATTCGCGCCAAAACTCACACAGCAGTGTACACAGTGCTGAGCGAGTGAGCGGTATTCTGTAGCATATTTGAAGAGCCGCACACAAGTACCCAAAGAACCGCATGCGACTCGCGAGCCGCACTTTGCCGATCTCTCTTAAGCTAGTTCTCCCCTATCATTTACTAAAAATCGTAAGTTATTTAATAGATGCTATAAAATAATTTTAATTTTAAATTAGAGTAATCCGATTTCAATTAGTCTCTTAACACAAAACTGAAATATCGTTAGAGGTTACAATATAGTTAGTTTCATTCATCAATTATATCTGTCAAAAACTCATCTTTTGTAGGCTTATTTATATTTGTAACTTTTCATCATCCTTCTATTCCATTGCATTGCTTCTCAAATGTTGTGACTCCATGGCCACTTAAATTAGAAAAGCACATTGAAAGGCTTGCTTAATTATGAGTACAAAATTGTTCGATCAGATAAAACTGAATATAATTAAAAATATTTTTTATAATAGGTAACATTACAAGATCTGATGAAAATCATACAAAAATGTAGATATGACAGAAATACATTTATAAATTATACATTTATACATTATACATTTATACATTATACATTTATACATTATACATTTATACATTATACATTTATACATTCATACATTATACATTCATACATTATACATTATATATTATACATTTATACCCAATAATTTGACAATGAGAGTAACAAAGAATAGTATGAAATGAAACAAAACAGTAAGGGCTTAAAAAATTTTATATTCACACAACTTATGAATAAAAATAACTTAGGTTAAAAATAACGTTTTTTGTCATATTAAATTGTTATACGTACTTAAATGACAATAAATTCTGCACTAAATATACTGTATTAAAATTGTAAAATTTTACATGCTTTAAATTTTTACTTGACATTTTTAAATGTATCAATTAATAACTGTTTGCTTCATGGATAACTGTTTGCTTGATCAGCCTGGTTTGAAACTATGGGCTTTTGCGCAAACTTGTGCTAACAAACAACTTTGCACAAGAAGATGAAAACTCTTTTTGCCAAACAATAACCTACACACACTTCTGCTATCTAATTCTTAAGAGAAAAAAACTACAGTAGTAGCCTAACTTCATTCCAAATTGGAATGACAAATATTGTCATCTTTTGTCATTATTTTTTAAAAAATTGTTTTTATTTTAAAACATTTGTTAATGTAATCACTGATAGTTATTTAGGAATCAACAAAGCACATTCCAATGATTGGAATAATAACTATAGACCTTTCTCGAAAAAATAGGTGAACCAACTATTATACAAAATAACATGCTCCCTAACCTAAGCTTCATGCTCCCTACTAAAGTTTCATGGTTTCCTGGGGCCCCACTTTGAGAAGCACTGGTCTATTGGAGAAGCTGTTTTGTATAATTTTATTACTCACTTAAAAAAAAAATATTTAAAAACAAACATTCATAAAGAGGCCTCTTGGATGCTCCTTCAAGTCTGAGGCTCTTGAAAAGCAAAAGCATTGCTTGCTTTTGCTACCCTATTGCTACGCCTCTGACACAATAAAATGTGAACATGTAGGAGCATATAATGATTATGGAAAAAATAAACAATACATTTTTAGGGTTTTTTGTTATTGCATTGACCTGTTTTGTATTTTTTCAAAATCATGACTATGAAAGTACGAATGAATGAATAAAGCACCAATTACAGGATGGAAGTAGAAAAGAAAGCTAGATGTGTGGGATGATTGACTAACTAACATATGAAAAAGGGGACTAACGGCATAGCATTTCACAAGTGTACTTGGTCACTCAGAAATATTACCAAAAATAATAATGAATCAAGTTAATGCAAATAACGAATAAAATTTAAATTTATGAGATATAACAGGTAGGCCTAATCCTAAACAATAACTAATTAAGTTGTTCACTAGTTAAAAAATTTTCTGAAGAAAAGATCGACTAAAATCGAGAATCGACTGCTTGAACAGCTCCAACATCGTAAAATTAGCCCTAGAAGTTGAATTCAATTTATTAAATTTCATGCTAATAATGAATTAACAAAAAAAAAAGTAACTTTTTATTTCCTACACTTACTGTATTTCCATAAAATGTATAGTAAATCACTTTGTTCTATTTTGTTTTTTTCGAATTTTGCCATCTTTTGTAATTGTTATTCTAACCTTGTGCCTATGGACCAAGACATTTTGGCATATTATTCAAAAGTATTAGTACAAAAGTAGTATGTTTAAAACTACTGTTTTTAACTTTTCTCTCATTCGGGGATCACCTCAAAAAAGGACCACTTTTTTATGGAACTATGGGTAGTTCGTTTAGAAGAGTTTTACTGTAGTTTCAGGGTTACATTCTATTCTGGTTGGTTTATGGAGCCAACTCTCTAATTGATCCAGCAATATAATTTACTCTTGATGGCATAAATCATGACAGAGTGAGTTAGTTCACTATGGTTTAACACTATCCAATTTTATAAGTTTAATTGGGCCTTGTATTCATGGGTCCTTTTGTAGTGGGAAGGTTTTCTCAGGGTTCTCCCGTTTCATCTTGCCTCAAGGCAATCTGTTCCATCATCATCATTATAGTCACTTCATCATTATTTCCGAATTTTCTGAATAAAGTGTGAGAGCCATATGACAAATCTAAGGGCAGTGGGTGTTCTCATATACTTCAAGTAGGCCTACATTAATAAATAGATTATATTTAAATTTTATGTTTGAGCCTACATCATACTTCAAATTGAATTACTGTAAGTTTCAGCATATGACATGCTCTAACTTTGCAGCATTAGAATTTACACATAACCGAATTGCTGATCATGATTAAATGTTGTGATCATTATTATACTAATAAAAATCCATTCAGTGTTAGTGATACAAGGCATATTGGGGGCATATTGCATATGGGGGGCATAAGGCATATCGTATCTTAACAATATAATTTGCTTTGTCTGTATGTCACACTGAGATGGGGAAAATCGTAAAGAAAAAATGTTTAAAATTTTTTTTGGACGAGGCAGGATTCGAACCCACACCACAGGATGAAGTGGAGCTCAAGAGAGTAGCGCTTAGACCACTTGGCTAAATGAACACATAAAATAGCCCTCTCACATTGAGCTCTAAAGCCCAACGGATAACCGTGCTTCTGCACGGGCATGCAGCTAGTCTTAACAATATAATTTGTCTCGTATGTCTGTATGTTTGTAACACTGAGATGAAGAAAAAACTTTTTTATTTGTCCTTCCATGGGATTTGAACCTGGGTTCAAACGGTAGCTAGGCAACACCTTACACCACTGGACCAATTGAACTCTTACAACAGAACTTTTTTTTACCACTTAACAACTTTTTTGTCATTTTTGAGGGGTTACTTTCTAGTTGTGACATAATAAGTTATAAGATAATTAATATTTTAAATTACAGACTTATGTTTGGTTTTTTTTATACAAAGTTTACCTGTTTTTGACTCAGAAACTCGACTTATGTATGGTACCTATAAGTTTGATAAACAAGAGTTTCTGAACTGGAACCTTTAAATAGGTCAGGAAGTCCCATTGACATGTATTTATTGACTGTGTTAGTCAATGAATGTACAAGAATTTGGTTTTGCATACAAAGTGTTACAGGAAGAGGAAGGATTCACTTGTGCTTTTGGGATGACTTATTATAATGAACAGATCACCTTGAAAAAAGAATTTGTGACTTTATAGTTAACTGTGAAATCACTTGTGGTGGGAATTATGTAGATCTTAGTTCGAAGTGTACATGTACATGGTGTATTCTGCAAAACAAAGCGAATTCTGTTCAAATAGTTTAATTTCAAAATTTTTGATGAAATTGTGTAGATCTCAGTGAGAAATGCACATTTGCAAGGTAAGTTCTGCAATAATCTAAGTCTGCTAACTATGCAGTGGCGGATTTATGATTCATGGGGCCCTACGTGCAGATGTATTTGGGGGGGCCCTCAATCAATTAACGATAATTAGTAACGTTATTTAGATCCCTATTTTTTCACTGTCAGAAACTGTAAACAATGGGCAAAGAATGCTTTTTACCTGACTGCACAAGAAGAAGGGTTATGTTTTTGGGGTGTACATACATTATACATGTATGTACATATGTATGCATATTTCTTTGTTCCCTCCTACAGGCTAAACAGATTGATGAATTTTCATGAATAAGAAGTCGGTAGATTTGTCTTTGTCTCTCGAGTTTCACTAAGTATATGCAGTCAATTAAAAACCAATATTGCGGACGCTATATGCCATAGTTTATATGCAGTTGGTTTTTTATTTTTTATGAGCAATGTTGTTTCATCTTTTGTTTGGTTATTTGTGAACAAAAAACAATTTTTCTTTGCTAAAACATCTAAAACTTATCAAATTGGTCAACTTAAATTGGGACCACTAAAAATTAGTTTTTACTGGTGGGTTTTTGTGTTACTTGTTAAATTTTTTACTAAAATTTGGGGGCTCTTTAGTCGCAGAGGTCTTACTCTTGCGCTTACTGCGAGTACCTATAAATCTGCCTCTGTAACTATGAACTGGTTTAGATCAGAACACATTCCTGCCCAGTTTATGTAGGCTATTCATCTGCCAGCATGAGATAATAAGTATATGATGCATTGTTGCTGGCTAATTTTGACATGTGTGATCGAGTGTTTGTTATGTTCTTATCACATTCAACTAGGTTTGACAAGTTTCAACTGGATCTTTTGAGTAGGAACTAACTAACCTAGTAATTCCTTTCCACTTCTTGCCCAAATGATACATTACCAATTCTATAACTAATTCAATTAAATGTATTCTGTAGCAGAGCTCTAGGGCCAGAAAGATGCAAACAAAGTGTGTTTTTAAAAAGGGAATAAAAACAATGAAATAATGAATATCAATACACACTGAAAGATATTAAACAAAATGACAAAAAGAACTATGTTAGGAAAATGCAAAAATGTAAATATTTTAAATAAACATTGTAACACGTTAAGTAAGAGTACTATATGTTAAGTATAATAAGTATTCCATAATATGTTTGCTTGATGTACATACATATATGCTACATAAGGGCTTGTAATATACAGTAAACGTTCTGTATAAGAAACCCCCACATAAGAAACATTCTTTTGTAGCAACCTCTGCATTAGCAACTTTTTTTGTTCCAAAATTTCCACATAAGCAACGCTGGTTTTTCTTATCACTTTGTGGGTGAATGCATGTGAAAAATGATTATGTCCTTTCTTTGCATTACCCACGTTTTATTTATTTATTTATTTTATTTTATTTACGAGGTTTCTTAACATCAATTCTATACAATGGCGAAGTTGTAATTGTTCCTTTTTGTAAAAAAT
>JAQIWH010001257.1:0-33674 GCA_034695005.1 Cryptops parisi | reverse complement strand
ATACTGTAGTAGGACGTTTATTAGAACGTTTATTATAAACGTTCCACACCACTCAGATATATAAATTATACCTCCTAACATCTTTCCTAAACATTACAGTAATTGTTTCCCATACAATAGCATCTTACATTGGAATCAATTACCACTACAAAGTAGAAAATTGTCGTTTATATGTAGGAAATCAACTTGTACAAAACTTTGTATTCATTTAAAAAATACTTTTGATTCATACACTTTATTGTTAATAGTGCGCATGTATTTATTGCAAGTCTTATTGTGTAATTTTTTTTCCTCCATATATGATTGTAAGTCTTATGTACTCGGCTGTCTCAACGAGACGAAAAAAAAAATAAAATATTTGTATTACAAACATTGTATTGTATACAAATATTATATACAGACTCCACTCACTTAACGACTGATTTCTGTTCCTACAAGTTGGTCGTTAACGAATTGGCCGATAAGGGAGGAGCTCTTATACAATATACAGTACAGTACAAAACATAAAAATACAATCAGCAAAAATTAAGAAAAGTGATGCACCAAAAAAATTAAAGTTTGGTAAAAATAAAAAAGATATGTAGATTAAAATTTTAGTTATCGAATCCTTCAAAGTGTAGTGGTTCGAGATCATCAATGCACAACAAAGTACTGTACACCTTTATGTATAAATATATAGCTAAAGAATTGATCGTAAGTCCGAACAGTCGTTAAACAGGTAGGTCGTTAAGTGAGAAAAGTCTGTATAAAATTACAAGGTCAAGTACAAGTGTGACTCGCGCACCTTCGAATCCTGGGTAAATTGGCAAATTGGCAAAACCGATCTTTCGTCAAAAACTCGAGTTTTAAGTTGGTCAAAAGTCACAAACTATGTGAC
Organism: Cryptops parisi; assembly: GCA_034695005.1. Lineage (NCBI taxonomy): Eukaryota > Metazoa > Arthropoda > Chilopoda > Scolopendromorpha > Cryptopidae > Cryptops > Cryptops parisi. Next base: position 32,797 of record JAQIWH010001257.1, on the reverse strand, counting down.
GTTTTTGTGTTATTGGTACATGTCGCTGAATTGTAGGATATATCCGCCATTGAACATTTATTTTAGAATTTTAGGACACATAGTTTCTGCCACAGAGCTCGAAACATGGAGGTCTTTCAAGTAAAAAAAAAAGTCTGGAATCATCGACATTGACGTCCCCTCGTGTCGTCATTTTAATGTGAATTTTCATTTTAAACAATATATTCGTATTCTAATCGACATGCTGTAAACGATGATACCTCACTCGCCTAGAAAACTATTCTTCGACCACCTTTAAATGTGCGAACCTAGAAAATGTCAACCGTGTATAATATATTTTAATACGATTTTCGATTTGTGATAAATCCAATACATAAGATGGGAAAATTTCTAGTCGGCAGCTTTTTAAGCTTACGAACTACAGGACTTTAACACACAAACACACTATTTCAGCAAACGCGAAAACAATAGGGAGGTACTGTGTACTTAAAATGTGTACTGCCACTGGTGACAGAATTGTTTATTTTTAGACAGTCAAACACGAAACCCATTTCAACAGATTTTTACGATTTCATCCACTTTAAATGTTATTTACGTCTTTTGACGTAAACAATTTATTGTTTTCGTTCTTAATGGAATAAACACGTGTAATGGAAGAGGTTCGAGGGTCATTCTGTTATGTTTTTAAAGAAAATTTTCCTTCGTAACATTTTATCGCGTTTTAAAGTTTCCGTTATCAGTGTCAAAGCGAGGCGTTGGAAAAGCAGCGTGCTGCATTTTGGCATGTCTGTTGAGTGTCACAAAATGACAACTGGAATCCATAGCATAAACCTTCCGAAAAATTTTGCACGTGATTCCATGCTTAGGGATGATCACTGATCATTGCAATGTTAGGAATTTTTCCAAATCCCTCCCACTCGCTGCTTTTCGAACGTGCCAAGAAATTCTGACATGTTTATATGTCACGATTCGAAAATGCTTATATCTTCCAATTACATCTTACTGCTCCCATCAACTTAATCTTCCAACGACATTCTTTTTCTTTATTCTTGTCTTTCAACTCCAGTGCATTTTGCAGAACAAATCCTCCGACGTTGTTTCGTTGTTTTCACGGAAGTGATGAAAATATATATACAGGATGATTCAAACAATTTCTTTATATATGAAGAAAATTATGATGTTTTTCAAATGTCTGGTAAAATGGGAATGATTGATGATAATACAATGCAATATTATATAATTTATACTATGTAAGTGTTTAAATTGTTTATAATTAGTTTCACAGCTGTAATTTAGTGAATTAATTGTTCATAATTAGTGTCACAGCTGTAATTTAGGGAAAATTGGGATGGACTAAAAGTGATTTTTAAATGGAACGTCAATATAGTGTTACGAATTATAAAATTGCAAACATTTTCTCGAAAAATAGCGAAATTTTCTGGCATGGCATTTTTTCGTCGAATAATTGCGAAATCGCATACTGTATAATCGCATAAATCTAGGGCTTTTATACTCTTTATATTAACTTGCTTTGCTTGTGAGTGAGTGAGTTTGTGAATGAGTTGTGAGTTTGTAAGTGAGCGAGCTGGGAATTGAGAATATACTGTATAGTCTAATGTATAAAAAAACGCATAAAACGAGAACCTCATAAATCCTTCACATAAATCAAAAACCTCGTAAGTCAAATGTAAAAAAAAATCGCATATTTAAATAAATAAATCGAAAAATTGCAGAAATTAAAAATGGAGTTAAAGTACTCAAAATTCGCATAAATTTAAATTCGCATAATTTGAAATTTGCATAAATCAGAATTTGCATAAATCGAAACGTGCAGAAATCAAAAATGGAATTACTCAAAACACGCATAAAATTGAATATCGAACTATTGTACTCAAAGATTGCATACATCTTAATTGGCATAAACCGAAACATGCAGAAATCAAAAATGGATTTTTTGCATTATGTACGTACACAGTATATCTGTATATGACAGTACAGTATATAAAGAGTATGCTTAAAAAAACATTTTCAAAGTAATTGCTTAATTTTTTACCAATAATTTATAAAATTTAGGCATTCCATAGAATACCAAGCCTTGTTTAGGAAATATATGAAATTAGCATTTGAATAGTTTGGTTAAGCAAGAATTTACGCTAGGTTTTAAATCTAAGCTAAATTTAGGCTTACTTTTTTTTCAGAGGAAATGTTAACTAACCTTAATAATTATACACAAGCTGTTATATCATATATTGCCAAAAGAGATTAGGCATTCTAGAGAATACCTGGATTCTATTCATTGTCGGTAACATATATATTCGTAGAAAACTTCGTCGAAAGAGTGCGGTAATAAGAAAATTTTGTTTAGAGTAAGTGGACTCGTAGTCGTCGTCCAGTTGGCTCCATCCTATTAAGTGGTCACCAACAACAACGTAATTTGCAGAAAGTGGTATAACAAGGAATTCCATTGGTAGCAATGTTGTTGGTAGCTGACAACGTGGCCACGAGCGTCTGGCGCAAGTGTCTTCTCCAATAATAAACCAATGAATGTCACGGTGGAGAAGAAATGGGATTGTTTCACTGTCAACTATCGTTTAGTTTAAACCGAGTTGTAGTGAATTTTTCTTTTAATCTTTCGGCTAGGTAATTGGATCATTGGAAGCGATATAACACGATTGTCTTATTGACTCGGCGGAAAGTCCATCCATCGGGCAAAGGAGCCTATTCAGCAAAATCTCTTGTTCTTTTGGCAAACCAATCCTAATTGGGAATTTGTCAGCAACATTTGAGCTCGTCGAACAGAACACAGTCTTGTAGGAGGTGGTTGGAGGAATCTTCACACACACACACAGACACACTGCAGTGGTTTGTTGTTTGAGCTCTTGCAGGAACCATTCCGTTAACACAGCATATCCGGGCATTGACATTTACAGCTATAAGAAAACTCCCCCCCCCCTTTTCCTTTTCAAGACAAACGAATAAGAGACTTCGGACCAACACACACACAAACAGAACACTAGCCCTAGTTTTTTTGGGTCGGGAGAAAATGATTCATTTTCTCTTGGGAAAATACCAGCTACCATATATCATTTCTGCAGCACATCGACGGTCATCAACAACTTTGTGAAAAGAAAAGAGCGAAAAATGGTTGAGAACATACACACACACATACACGCACAGGAAAAAAAGATAACAACTAAAGAATGAACCAACCGAGAAAACGAATCAATAAATGTCTTAGTATCAACTAAAGAGTATAGTGAAAAGAGTTTATTGCATTGTGCGTTAAATTCTGGTTTGTTGTCCCCCCCCCCTTTTTCTTTCTTCTTTCATAGTTAAAGTTTTTGAAATCACAGTGGGGCTGTTATAATTGGACTGTATTTTATGGTGGTGAATTTATTGCATTGTAAATTTTGCAGCGGTAATTCGAGAGGACTTTATCATAGTGTATGTGTGTGTGTGTGTGTGTGTGAGTGTCGCGTTGGTTATCGTTTATTTAACGCTACGATGATTTATATGTGTTAAACTTGGTGTTTTATGTTCTTGTACGAGATTAAGCGAAGGATTAAATATTATATACACCACAGCCAAAATGGTCGCTTGTCCAACGGGAATTTATTCTTAGTCGAAGTGGAGATAACCAAAGTGTCGCCATTTTGCATTTATTACAAGTACATTAAAAATGCTTTTTAAGCATACCTCTTTATATACCCTACTTTCATATACAGATATACTGTATGTACAAACATAATATTAAAAAAAATCCATTTTTTATTTTTGCATGTTTCGATTTATGCGAATTAAAATTTATGCAATCTTTTAGTAATATTCAATTTATACATGTTTTGAGTAATTTAATTTTTAATTTCTGCATGCTTTGATTTATGCGAATTTTGATTACTATGAAATTCGATTTATACGAATTTAAATTTATGCGATTGTCGAGTCATTCGATATTTGATTTATGCCAGTTTTGAGTAATTTTATTTTCGATTTCTGTATTTTTCGATGTATTTATTTATTTATTTATTTATATATGCGATTTGTTTATACATTGAACTTGTGCAGGTTTTTATGCGAAGGACTTATGCGGTAATCGTTTTATGCGTTTTTTGGTCATTGGACTATACAGTACATTTTCATAAACGACTGTAGATGGCAGTATACATCAAATTCCCAGCTCACAAAGTCACTCACAAGGGAAGCTAATATAATTTACCACCTCATTTATCAATCTTTAATCATTCAAAAATAACCAGACACCTAACTTATCCTAATTCTCTTTCCTTAGCATTATATTTAACCTCACTCAGGTAACTTGTTTTTTTCATTGATACGTATTGTTCAAATTTATTTGGAGTGTTTATACCATTTCAACTATTTCTTATACCATTTGTATGCCTGTTTGTCCCTTTGGGACGGAAAAGATATTAAATAAAAAAAAAATAAATAAAAAAAATATATAGTGTAATAACTGTATAACAACCTGTATAATTATACTATATATACTGTATAAATCCTCAAATATACTTATCCGTTTGGGTGCTCTCAGGAAATAAAAAAATAAAAAATAACATTGAAAATGTATTTTTTTATGAATAAACTATTTTCGATTTCTGCAAATTTCCGGTTTTATGCGATTTTAGCTACATTTAATTTATGCAAATTTTGATGTATACGATCATTCAGTGATAATTACATTTTGCATTTCTGCAAGTTTCGTTTTGTTTTATCTGAATTTGGATTTATGCAATCTTTGAGTAATTAGACATTGAAGAAAAAAAGAAGAAACTATTGACTGATCCTTGAACTACACCATTTTTTGAAACTAGTTAAGGTGTCCGAATAGTGTCCGAACATTTTACTTATGTTGAGTAATCTCATTCTGTAATTTTCGATTTGACTTACGCGATTTTTGTTACATTGTACTTATTCGGTTTTAGATTAATCAAGTTTTCACTTTATGCGATATTTGATAAATTAGACTATACAGTATATTGTCATATACGCCTGTAGATGGCAGGATACGTTCAATTCCCAGCACTTATTCACAAACTCACAAGTGAAGTTTATATAAAGCTTTGTATGTGATTGTGTCTCGTTTGGCTAAATTCGTGAACCACTGAACCAATTTGAAAGGGACTGTTATAGTCCTGAAATATACTATTATATTTTAAATATTTCCAAAAATGTCATGAGCTATTTTTTTTTACGCTTTGTTTGTTATTAGGTTTTGACGCTTCGTTTTGTTAGAGAAACAGATCGACGTAATGGCATTTGTTGTCACTTTATACCAGTAAACACTGAATAATAAAAGTAGCTTTGTCAAGCTTGCCAGCATAACACAAGTGATTTACCCTGCACTACACAAGTGATTTACTTTAAGCTTCTAGGGAAAGTCTATTGTTTCAATTCTTATTTCGGTTGCATTGTTGGAAATAAATAAAACAACAGTGGGTTCTGACTAAATGGAACCTTGGCTACATAGTTCTAATGTGACAATGCAATTTCCGATTTGTAACAATGTGAGCACAATGGAAATACAACCGTTGTAGAAAACCCTATCAAGGTGCTGCTATATCCCAAACTCATCAAAATAACATTTTATATTATTCTCATAACACCGTACTTGAAACTCACCTTGCATATGCTGTACAAATATACAGTGTATATAAAAATTGCAAATTTCTGTTTATTCTCATAAGTTATTTGAACCGAATCTCCAGAAAACAATATTCCCTTCACATTTCAAATAACAATGACTTAAAAAATGACCACCTTTTCTTGTTATTCCGGTATTGTTATTCCTGCCAATTTTACGTCCTACTTCCATATTCGAAGGTTGTGATCAAAGTCACGTGAGCCTTATTTTTTCCGACTTGTTTATATATATCCTATATATACTGTATACATACAAATATACATACTTCCCTCCTCTCTCTCTCTCTCTTTTCATGCTCTCTATTTTTTTTTTCAATTTCCCTGCGTATTTTATACTTTGCAACCGGATTGCATTTACGGATGGTGGCGATCGAAGAAGTGCAAGGGGCGTTACTAGGCCACCTGATTCAATAAATTCCGGTTTCCCAAATAGGCAGACGCCGCCATTTAACGGTCGGAAAAACAGGGCATACATTGCAGCTTCCGGTTTCAGAGAATGTTAAAGAAGGATATGTGTGTCCGGAATTGCCTGAATACCTAACGACAGCATAGCAAACTAGGAACGGTTAAAAAAAGACACACCGACCAAGAATAAAAATAAACCTCCAACATAAACAAGTTTCTAACTATTGATTACGAATACGATTTACTCCCATTTTCTAATGATAATTATAATATTCAGAACAAATAACAAACTTCTCACGAGCCCCACACTATTTTTCAACGCATTTAACTTAATCCCATTTTAATCGCCTTACGGGTTTTTGAGAATATTCATTAAGGCACAACATTATCAGCTTTAATTAGGCTGATAATAAAAATAACTAATTAATCAAGATTAATGCTTCTTAATTCCCGGCCCAAATAACCGACTTTATCAACATTTTATACATTTTCGATTCTCATCAATCTTCATTATTCGCGTCCACAGTAAATTACAGCACCCATATAAACCTATGAAAACCAGTTCTCTGAACGAATCTACGACAAAACGTCGCGGCAATAATGTCGTCGACAAAAAATGTCGTGGCAAAAATATCGTGGTATAAAAAGACCGCGTTAGAAAAATGTTGGTGTGAAAAATGTCGTCGTGCAAAAATGTCGCCGCACAAAAATGTTGCGATACAGAAACGTCGCTGAGAAAAATGTCGTCGTGCGAAAATAACGCGATACAAAATGATGTGATAAAAATATTACAACCACAACCGCAAAACGTTTTTAATCGCTTAATTTGTTTTAACTAGCCTAACCATGTCTCCGGCAAGAACCATTGGGTGAGAGCTCATCTATCACGTTCAAGAAACGAAAAATTTGAATTCAAAATGGTTTCATTGAACTGTTTGATGATAAAAGATAAAATAAACAAAAATTACTATGGGATTTATGAAGAATTCGCATAAATTGAAACAACCCTAACTTAATCCAACCCAACAATTTAAAATCTTATATAACCTAACCATTAGTAACTTGTTTCAGATCAGTGCCTCCTATATATATATAGCAAGCACTGTTCAGATTAATAAAGCTCGCAAGTTACCCGGCAGTCGCATAAATCGAAACTAACCTAACCTAATCGACTTAACCTAAACAAGATAATGATAACAAAATTTACAAAATTACAGTACAACAGTATGGCTACGACATTTTTGTCGGTAGCATTTTTTACCACGACATTTTTTACCGCGACATTTTTGTACCGCGATATTTTTGTATCCCAACATTTATATTTTTCGACATTTTTGTTATCACGACATTTTTGTATCGCAACATTTTTGATACCACAACATTACTGTACCGATGTTTTAAACGTGATTCTCCCTCCAGAGACAACATAGTGTCATAATGTCAAACACTATTGACATTCCAATTTGTAAAACCATTTTTTCACCATTTCTAAGACAAACCGAAAAAAACAAACCAAGAGAGCAGAATTTTTGTCTTGGTTCTTTGTCTTAAATGCGCGTTTTATGAGCAAATGTCTCGAAGCCTGGTACCTTTTTCGAAGCAAGTGGGAGAAGCGGTTATTTCCCTAGGGAATCATTCCTTTGCTTAACGTTTCAGGAAAAAAATGCTGCGTTTCCTCTTCGAGAGGAATCCGAGAATAAGAATGAAGAATCTTAAGAGTGCTTTTCCACTCTTTACACGATATCACTCGTGCACCGGTTTTCTCGAGACGGCTGCTCTTTCTATTTCATTACAGGAGTACTTTAGAACAGTTGTGTGCAAGAGGACTAGTAACACAAATGTATCTCTCTTTTTTATTTTCTACTTCCTTTTTTGTTCGTAACATCTTGTACTACATGTTAATTTTACAAACTTGACTTTTTTTCCGATTGCCAAAGTTAAATAAACGTATCTATTTTTAATCTAAGAGAATAATTACAAGCCTTGTTATTAATGCTGCTACTAAGTATGTTAAGTTACTATGTAAAATATTCTAGGAAAAACTGTCTAAAAAAGTGTAATAGCACTTTTTTTGGTAAACTTAGGCCTAATGTTACTTCATAAAAAAAAGACGTAATTCTACGTCAAAAGTGTGGTAGTTCTACGCCAAACACTGTAATAGCCAGCATGCTCAAATTGGCACGAATAGAAAGCATGTTTTTAATAAGATTGATACAGTATATGAATATTTTATATACAATATATGAATTAATATTATGTTCACTGATATAATAATAAAATAATAATAAAATAAAACCAATCAGCATATATATATAAAAAATTCAAATTAGATAAATTAAATTTTAAAAATATTTCAACAAACGATTAATTTTAAATAAAAAAAATAACTATACAGTTTGGTTTTTCAAAACACTATTTTGAAAAATCATGTTAATTTATATAGTCATTCCACTTTTTCAACGGTGCAAAAAAATTCCCATCATCAAACGCATTTAAAAACCAAGGCGACGCTCTTTTGCAATTTCTATGCAATAAGCCTATAAATGATCGCAGTATAGTAAAAAAAAATATAATGAATTTGAAAACCCAAAATCACAAGTGGATAATAAGGATGAAATCTACGATATACTTTAACGGCGACAAATGTCCCCTGTAAAAATAAACCATCAGTTTCAAACGAGCGTTTTACGACTTACATTTACATGACAATATCTCCCAGGACAGTAGTGAAAAATTGCAATTCCAGTCAAATAAAAATGTCTAGTCAAAGTCACATTGACTAAAAATCACTGCACTTGTGTGTTTCTTTGCTTTACTACTAACCGTACACTTTTTTGATCAGTCTTTATTTAAACGCGAACTTCCATTGCAACAGTAAAGTATTGCTAAAAAGCTTATCTCAAGGCGGTGCTTTTTGTATCGCTGTCAATGATGCTATCGCTGTATCGCTTTGTATCGCTGTCATTGAAAGTGTAAAATATACAACTTACAAGTACACTACATAGTCAACAATTATAAATTTACAACCAAAATAAAGAACTAACCAACCAATAACCAATTTAGGTGGTAAAGAACAATTTGAATAAATTGAAAGTGACAGGTGAAGCACAAATTATTATTAACTAAAAGTGAAAACATGCATGTCACATTTGTCTACCCTATTGTATATGCATTTTTATGCATTATTGCATACAAATATTAGTATATGCATTATTGCAGGGCGTTTGTCTATATTTTTGCATATGTCTACATATATTGTACAAGTTTACTGATATAAATTGTGATCGTATAAAATTCTATGAATTTTCTACATACACTACTTTTTTAAATCAAGAATGAAATATCATTTCACAAAAAAGAAGCAACATTTCTAACATAAATATAAATAGTATCTGAAAATTTCAAGTCTGTAACTTTTTAGTTTACGACCTATAGGGCTCTGACAAGCCCACATTCCTAGACAGTTGTGAAATTAATAGGTTTCGCTCAAAAGATACCGGACCTTAATAACAATAACGGCCTCATCTTTTTTTAAGAAAAAAGATATTTAGAACTTTCTACAAAACTTTTGAACAAAACTTTTGAAAAACTAGCATCATCAATAACTGTAATTACGTACAAAAAGCTATGAAAGTAAAATTCGCATATTCATTCTCACGTTCTAACATTGTGCGAGGTGTGTAAAAAATTATTTACTAGGAAACTAACTCATCAATCTTTAGTCGTAATGCCCAATGTAAATCCATTTTTTTGAATTGCTGTGAAAATAAATAAAATTCAAACCTCACGTGAAATCCATTATCAGTGTATATAAAAAGAAACGATAAGCCTAAAGTAAGATCATAAATCAAATTCACACTTCACACATAATAAAAGTCGGTTTTTTAAAAAAAGGTTGCATTAGACGTATATACAATATATATCAATTTCAATTTATGCGAATTAAAATTATGCAATCTTTCAGTAATTCCAATGTTCAATTTATGCCTTTTTTTTAGTACAGTAATTCCATTTTTGATTCTAATTTTTTTTTTTATTGCACGTTTCGATTTATGCGAATATTTGATTCACGCGAATTTCGATTTACGCAAATTTAAATTTATGCGAATTTAAAAATTATGTGATCGTTAAGAAATTCGATATTTGATTTATGCGAAGAACTTATGCGGTTCTCGTTTCATGGGTTTTTTGGTACATTGGAGTTTACAGTATTCTCATAAATTACTGTAGATGACAATATACCTTAAATTCACAGCTCGCTCACTCACAACTTACTCGCTCACAAGTAAAGCTAATATAAAGTGTATTAAAACAAGTAAACTAAAAATGCTTTTTAAGAATACGCTTTATCTATAGTTTCGCTTTATACGAATTTAAATTTACGCGATATATGAGTAATTCGATATTCGATTTATGTGAATTTCGAGTATAATTCCATTTTTGATTTCTGCAATTTTCGATTCGATTTGTGAGATTTTTGTTACATTGGATTCATGCGGTTCTCACTTTATGCTTTTTTTTTTGGTCCATTGGGCTATACAGTATATTATCATAAACGTCTGTAGATGCCAGTATACGTTCAATTCCCAGCTCACTCACTCACTCACAAAGTCAAAAGTGAAGCTAATATAAAGAGTACAATAAACAACAAGTTGAAATTGGTAAAATACGAATCGTAACTTTCTCAAAAAAAACAAACAAAAATGTAATGTACGTCTAAACAACTTCAGGGATTGGAAAAATATATATATATATATATATATATATATATATATATATACATATACATATAGTATCTATATATTACTGTACTATATAGTATGGAGCAGTAGTAAAGAGAAAGATGTGGCAGTTTATAGACAGTGGCAAGTTTCGCATAGAAAAACCGTTGTTTATGGAAATGAGCATTTTTGTGAAGGTGCACAACATTGTGCAGCTGCGTAAATGATGCACGTGCCGAATTTCAAGAAACTGCCAGATTCTATGTATCTCTTAGTCTTTTTTATTTTTACTTATTTTTTTTTTCTTCAAAAGCTTCGTATAAGAGGATCAGCCTACAACCGCCCCCCCCCTTTCCCTGAAAAAAAAACGAACCCAACACAACCAACCACCATGTTGGACCATAACTGTCAAGCATTGCACGTCGGCGGGAGTTCGTTTAACTTTCACAATGGATATTTTTTTTTGTACCCCTACCCCCAGCTCCTGATGGGAGCACGCAAACGACATTTCTTAACGCTCTGTCGAGTTTTATACTCCTCTAAGGCATCGGAAAAAAAGGGGGAAAAAATAAAATACGTATGGGCCTCTTCTTCTACCCTTCACTCCTTTTCCAAGTGGCATCAAAGTTTTGCTATCAATTTATTAGCACCATTTCTTTTACTTTTTCTAGGTTGCCAATAAACGTATTATACATCTAGTTCATATACTGTACAACGCGGCTACCGTGTGAGAAAAAGCAACGCTTATAAAACGCCAAATACAACGATGTAAATACATCAAAAACAAACAATAAAAAAACCCTGAACGAATTCTGATGATGCTTAATTTATGATTTGAATTCTTTCCAATCATCCTTCAGAATTGCAAGGAGCGCCTAACCGATGATATCGAAAAAAATCTAAAATTCGATCGGGAAAATTTCAGAAACTTTCACGTAAACAAACATTTTAACCAATTTTGACAGATTAAATTATGTTTTTTGTATTAATTTTATTTTTGAAATAAAAAAATAATATTCATTCTGTCCCAAAATATAGTTCATTTTTCATTGTAAAACCATCCGATTATGGACCCAGTTTTAGGAAATAATAAGTTTTTACTGGCTAAGTCCTCTTTCTCATAAGTAAGTTTAATAAGTTTTCACTGACTAATAGTAATCTAAATGAAGTCCTCTTTCTCATATGTAAGTTAGTTGATGAAAATTGCAATTTATTTGTTTTTGAGACAGTGTCATGTCATGTCAAAATGCATGCCGTTAAAAATTGACACTCGTTCGTAACTGCAATAAATCAAGTTACGGTTTCAGAAAGTTATGCTTCACATTCTAGAGACAATAAATTAAAATAGTTCACAATTGAAAAACGACATGGAATATTGCAGCGACGAAAGCTCGACAACCTACTCGAGTTATAATTTAGGATTAACAAAATTTCCTGTCAACTGTACATTTATAGAAGGAAAATGAACAAGTTTTGCAACAGAATCTGTTAACTTTAATTGACAGGCCTCAAGTTGCGAGATAATTTAAAAAATGCGATTACGCCCTTTATAACCAAAGATCATCATCATTTCCATTGTTTTGCGAGTGAAACAACCGGGAAGTGAAGCGACAAAAGGAAAGAAATCACAAAAGCGACAAAAGGAAAGAAATCACAAAAAATTTCAGATTTACAATGGTAATATTCTTGCTTCAAAAAAGTCCGAAAGTTGCAAATTATAGGTCTTTATGTTATAGACTGGTCTAGAACGATTCAATATATGCATTTCAAAAAACAATGACGTAAGTAGATTTACGCCATTTTTCTACCCAACTGATCAATTACGAATCCAACATTCGCGAGGTCGGTTCTCATATTCCCGATAATTACGAACTAAACCACGTTCATCGCGATCGTTTGAAAAACGGGCGATTTATATGGTGAACTAAGGGTTAACATCAAATATATTTTTGACACCTACAATGTGAACATTAAAATTCTTTTAAACTCGGCACGTGGAGGCATGTTAATCAAATGTATCTAAACATAAATCTCAAACTAAGAGAAAAATAGCGACTAAATGCAGGTTATTGATGTCGCTAATGACACTAATGCGCAGATTTGGAACACGTCAACCCCTATCTCTGGATTCGAAACCAACCAACGGTATCAAGAACCCTCACCACTGTCTGTTTCTATTCCTAATTACACTCGGCCAAATTGAAAAGCAGCAGTGGCAATCAGTCATAATTACGCAATTAAATGCGTAATCAATACTACTCGCCACGTGACGTTTGCCAACGATTCGACGAGAGACCCCGACTTCGGAAATAAATCGGTTTCACATGGAATAACTTTTATGGTCGAGAAAAGCCATTTCAAGCAACAACGAGCTAATCTGGATTTGGTCTTTCTTTTTTAGAAACCAAGGACACCAAATCATAAGGACCGCCTACAGTGTGCCACACGGCTAAGCAAATTTATATTTCAAAAACTAAACATCGAAAAAAAAAAATGTCAACGATAAACATAAACTTAGTTACTGTTTTTTCAATCCAAATAAATAAAAATACACAAAAAAATCTGTCCGTTTGTTCTGGCATAACGCAACGGATCGATTTTTCACGAAACTTGCAATCTATTCTGAAGTCAACTTGAAACATAGATCACAACGTCATGTTAGAATTTATATTCAGAGAGTAAAATTTGAGTGATTCGCGAATGTGAAAAGCCAAAAAAGTTATACTGTACACAAAAGTTAAATTTTAACCAGTGACGCTGGTTAAAATAGTGTAAAAGAAGCAATATAAACAGTTGTTCGGAAATGGTTCCTTTCGGAGATAACACAGGATAAAATCTAGTTTTTGTTCAATACGTTCGGAAAATACAGGACCGTTTTCCGGATCCATGTTCATATGGACTTTCTGCTTTGTTTTGATATACAGTATAGCATCTGTGGTTAATATTTGGCCGAACCTTTTAGGAACACCCTGTATCATTGTTGACTTACAAATTCGGAAAGACCAAAGGAACACGAATTTAGAAACTTAACAAACTATAGTAAGTCGCGAATACGAAAACGAGATATTTCTGAGAGTGAAAATATTGTAATTCGCGTATATCAGAAACCAAATAAACGTCACAAATTTAAGTAACCAGCAAGTTGCGAATATGAGAAGTCATAAAGATGAAATATTTTGAAGATAGCCTTACACATAGTACAAGTATACATTAAAAAATACTTTCTAAACATACTCTTTATATATTAATCATATACGGATATACTGTATGTACATACATAATGCAAAAAAGAAAATCTATTTTTTATTTTTACATGTTTCGATTTATGCGAATTAAAATTTATGCAAATCTTTGAGTGATTCGATATTCAATTTATTCGAGTTTTGAGTAATTCTAGTATTGATTTCTGTAATTTTCGATTTATTTATTTATATATGCGATTTTTGTTTTACATTGGACTCAATGCGGTTTTTGATTTATGCGGTTCTCGTTTCATACATTTTTGGTACATTGGTCTGAACATAATATTTTCATAACGACTGCAGATGACAGCATACGTTCAATTCCCAGCTCAGTCACAAGTGAAGCTAATACAAAGCGTATAATACAAAAACACATACACAAAAGTTTTATACAAAAAACAAAAACAAAAACAAACAAATCCCTACTGATTTTATAAATAGAATCCATCAACTTCATTTTACGACCACATCATCTACAATTTCTTTTTGGTTTGATCGACAAACAGATGTAACGAAAAAAAAAATCGATATTATTTGTCGAAAACAAGCTCTCCGTTTCATTTGTTCAAAAAAACTTTCATTCTTCATAGTATACTTTTTCATACTATAATGTGCTCCTTTGTAATATTAAATAGACGTGGTCACAGTATAAAGAACGGAGGGAGGGAAAGAGGAGAGAGGAGGAACTGAAACATTAGGTGACCATTAAAGGAAACGTCGTTCCAAACCACCACGAAAAGCGTGACATGAGTGAGTAAAACGTGAAGAGAATTTTCTTCTTGGCCAACAGCCAATGAAAACAAAGGAGTCTCCTCCAAAATCGTCTCGACCTAGTGTCCCATAGTGTGATATAAACGTTTCCCCCCACAAGTCCGAAACTTAACCACCACTCGTGGACTCACCAAAAAAAACCGAAAAGGGGTTAAGGGAAAACTAAAACCAAAGCATCTGGTCGAGTAACGCAATCTTGTGTTCGTTTTGTGTTGTCTCCTGAGAGGGTTTGGTGATTCGAAGGCCAGATGGTGAATGATAAAAATGGATTTTCAAAAAATCACCATTGTTTACAGTGATAAAAGAATGGTCAATATAAACCGAAGGTAAAACCTTTAGGGAGGAGAAATGCATAAATATCCTGATTACACGTATAATATTACGGGTTTAAGAAACAACTTACTTAAGAAACAACAATTTATTATCATGTGATTATTATGCGTTGTACGTCATATCTTTGTAAAATATGTAATAGTTTGGTCCCTCAGGACTGTTTTATTAAAAAATTAAAAAATTAAAATTAAAGTACACTGAAAAAAATTAAAGAATATTTCAAAATGGTATGAAATATTCCCTAATTTTTGTGAGCAATGTAATTTAAAACATTGCGTTTTTGTTTTGATAGCTTCTTTTACAACCTCGTCATCCCTGAAACAAACACGTGGAAATATATTTTTGGCTTTGAAATGTGTTAATTGTTTATTTGTGTGGATCGGTTTTATACTTCCAAATAATGAATGGTTGTTCACATAAAAACTGTTAACTGTAGGTAGTAAACTAAACATCGAATAAATGCGTTTATTTTTGTGTACAACAAATGTGTGGTGGCTTGAAATGGCTTAAAAATGTAGATGTGTCTCGTCAGAAAACACTTTTCGAAAAAAATAAAACGGACCCTTCGTGTGACAATATTGCAAAATTTGACTGAACATCGACCCGTCTAAATTTGATATAATTTATTTTTATTTTTATTTGTTTTAAAACGGGCCGAAAGGTCAAAACTGTACAAAACACACAAACAATCAATACCAACTAATCAACCTACAAACAATAATATTAACAATGACTGAAAAAGGTTTACTACCACCAATAATTGACCTTAAGTATTAAACAACGAATTCTTAATGGTAACAGATTCCATAAAGGGAAACACACATATTGGTAAAATTTATCCAGCCAATTAGATGTGATTTCTTGTATGACGAACTTAAAAGAATTAAATGTTCTACCAGAATCATTCCAAATGAAATATTTCCGAAAGCTATGAAAAGGGTGGCATTTGTTCAACAAGAAACGTGGAATTTCTCTCTTAACTGATGGAATTGGATCAGTTTCTTAAATGTAAAGATCCGTTGTACACCACACTTATGGGAAATTGATTGATATTGATTCCAATGGTAAAGAGATCGTAAAAGATTATTATATGCCACGGTTAACCTGTGTAGGCGAAAAGCTCTAGCAGTCCCCCAACTATTCATAACAATATGTCTGACAACCCCAACCTTTTATGTTCAAAATTTCAGCTTTGTAAGTCATCGGAAACCTAAAAAAGCAACAGCTTCTTTACAAGTTACCCATGCTATTCAGTAGAGTAAATTCAGTTGTTTAATTTATATTTAAAGATGCATAATTAATTATATGTAATATATCATAAATAACTATAAAATACCTTTTTTTTTGGTTTTTATGTGATTTGTGAGTAAGTGTTTGTATAATGTCCCAACGCTACACGCGAGCGCAATAAAGTGTATTTATTCATTCATGAACTAAAATGAAACCACTGAATAGCATCAGTGACTTGCAGAGAAGCTGTTGCAAAGGGCCTGGTGTAAAAGGGTGTCAAGTAACATTTTTACAATTTCGAGGAAAGGACGTTTGAAGATCTGATATCAGATAACGTTATCAATCAGCTATTATAATAATCAGCAAGTCTTAAAACACTGTTTAATGTGTTTTTATTCATGGTTTAATGTTATCAGCCGGTTATTGTTATCGAAAAGCACTAGTCTCGCAAAGTGATCATAATAACAGTATTCTCCTGTACATTCTTTCACATAGGTTCCTTCTGCTTGTGATTAACGACACGTTTCACAGTAGACGTGTGAATCCCCGGATAAGAAAACAGTACACCGTGCAATGTTTTAAATTACTATAAATCTTCGAACCCACTTTAAATGGCTTCGAAACGGATGGAAAGGTGAATCTAAACAGAGGTCGTGTATGGTACAAGTTGTTGTCGTTGCTGGTTATCGATTTTAGTTGGCAAAAAGGAATGGCGATGCTAAGAGCCATGAAGCATTTTGGTTCTTGAGACCAATTACTGAGGCAATTAATTCTCAAACCGAGATTGAGTCAACGACAGGGATTCGAACATCTCGTTAAATTGATTTCCTCGAAATTAATTCCACAAATTACACGATCCGGTTAAGAAAAAGATTCCTCGTCGGTTCGTGTCAGACGTAATTGAAACTGCCCGTGACCAATGGAACTTTATAACAAAAAGATCAAAATCAGCTTCCTTTATATTGAAAAATAATAAATATCCACTTGAGCCAATAATACAAAATCGGAAATGAAAAAGAAGTATAACTTGACAATTCCACATTCACACACACAAGAAACTAAAGAGGAAAAAAACAACTAATTCTTGATAAAGTTATTGAAAGAAAAGTTAAACGTCTTTGTTCAAAGTAGAAAGGATATTATACAAAAGAAAAGATCAAAAAGTTCGCGGAAAGATACGATTATTCAGTAATTTTGATTTTCCGGGTAATTTTTTATCTATCCTCGTATACTCTTTACATTAGCTTCACTTGTGAGTGAGTTAGTTTATGAGTATATTGTGAGTTTGTGAGCGAAAGAGCTGAGAAATAAACGTATACTATCTTCGATAGTCGTTTATAAGAATATACTGTATGTCCTTCGCATAAATCAAAAAACGCATAAATTCAATGTAAATAAATCGCATACACTGTTGTTGTTGTTGTTGTTTTATTCTTGTTTTATTTTACGATACATCGGGATCAAACAGAATCAATACATTAAAAACAGTGAAAAACGGATGTCCAAAAAGTAACATACTGTATATACAGAACAAATAAACAAATAAAAGAAAAATGGAATGACTCAAAACTCCCAACTACTCGACGATCGAATAAATTTAAATTCGCATTAATCAAAATTCGTATAAATCGAAACGTGTAAAAATCAAAAATTGAATTTCTCAAAACACGCATAAATCAAATAACGAATTACTTAAATTGCATCATAAATTTTAATTCGTACAAATCGAAACAAGCAGAAACCAAAAGAAATGGGTTTTTTTGCATTATGTATATCTGTATATGACAGTCACGAAGAAAAATGTTAAAAAAGTCACTTTTGACGAAGATTTGACCGAAAAGTTAACTCTCTTTGTTCAAAGTTGAAAAATGAAGGTTTGACCGAAAAGTTATAGATCTCTTTGTTCAAAGTTGAAACAATACTATATAACGTAATTTTATTATATATATAATTTTTTAAGTAATTAACGAATACTTTTTTTTTATTCTCTTATTATTATTTTTTTTTTTAGATTCAAATCTCCTTTTGTAGAAAAAAAAACGATTTTAAAAAGTCACTTTTGATGAATTTTGACAGAAAAGTTGGATCAATGTAAACAGAAAAAAATATCTACTGTACTTATTATATTTTTGTTGAATGATTAATGAGTTTTTTTAGATTAAAGTAAGAAAATCTTCTTTTACAAAAAAAAAAACAACTACTTTTGATAAAGTTGTTGAAAGTGAAGTAAGGTTAACTTGTTTGAAGTAAAAATCACACTACAAGATATAGATGGGTGTTTTTTTGGGTTATAACTGATGTTTTTTGCTTGAACGTAACGTAAGAAGCACTTCTATTATCCTAAACATAAAAGAAAACTCATCTCCTTCCAGATAATAAGAAGAGAAATCTTCATCGTCATAAATTTCCTACAGTCAATTCATCACAGAGGATGAAGAGCAACAGATAACATCTGTCATCATTAAGACACGTCCACTCGGTTTACCTTCAATTTCGCTAAAACGGAAACAACGTACTTTTTATATACACTGTATCTGAATAAACACAAACTTGGTTTTTTTATATTAGTTTTCCATTGGAGATAAAGTTATGACTAGAATTGAAGAAGAGAAACGCTAAAAATACTTTTTTTATACCTTTCATACTTTTTTTTATGGTTGTCCTATACGGATGTACTCAACTAAATCCATAATGCAAAAAAAAAAAACAGTTTTGATTTGTGAATGTTTCGATTTATGCGAATTGATGATTTAAGCAATAGTTGAGTCATTTAATATTGAATTTATGCGTGTTTTAAGTCATTCAATTTTTTTATGCGACTTTTGATGAATTAAAATTTTCGATTTATGCGAAATTAAATTTATGGCGATCGTTGAGTAATTCGATAATTGATTTATGCGAGTTTTAAGTGATTCCATTTTTTTTAAGGTCTGAATTTTTTTTTATATTAATTTATTTTTTTTTAATTTATTTATATATGCGATTTTGTGTTTTACATTTGACTTTTTTTTATGTAAAAGACTTATGCGGTTCTCGTTTCATGCATTTTTTGGTACATTGAACTATACAGTATTCTTATCAAGAATAGCCCAAATCTTCAGCTCCCTCTATTTTTCATCATCTCTGTGAGATGAAGATAGATATGGTCCGGAACGTGTGTCAATGCAGCGGTGACACCTAGCGACATTTTAATAAAACGAAACCTTCATAAATCAAAATCCTGTTTCAATTAAAACCGTGCATGGCACGGGGCTACTTCTAGTATTCCCATAAACGCTTGTAGGTAGCAGTATACGTTCAATTCCTAGCTCTCACTCATTCACAAGTAAAGCTAACCTAAAGAGTATAAAACAAGTACAATGAAATGCCTTTTTAAGCATATACTGTCAATTCCTAGCTCACTCACAAACTCACTCACTCACAAGTGAAGCTAATATAAAGATTATAAAAAACACACACGATATAAACGGATATTCAATACACCGAAGAGATGAAAATTGGCATTCGTTCAAAAGGTGGTGGATGATGATGATGGAAAGTGAGAATGTGAGATGATTTGCTACATCAGATGTGAAATAATGAGGGAAAACTCGACGTGGGAAGGGTTTTGGGAACTCAGCACGGGTTTTGGAAACGAGGAGCAAATTTCATCAGGAAAAATTTACGACCGACTTTATGAACTGCCGCACCTAAAACACACTATAGTGCCAACAAAAGCGCACACACACACAACAGTGGAGCAATTTGAAGTGTACGAGTTAATAGCAGCAACGTTCTGATGTGCCAGCAGGCCCTGCAGTCTCCAAAAGTTAATAATGATGGGGGCCCGCAAATGTAACAATGAGGCGAGATATAAACGTCATCGTAAATTAATTGCGCGATTATTCATCATCCCTCAGTTTTTCCTGGAATCTTAAAACAGTTTCATATACTGTACTCGAGAAACTTCAAAGCGATATGACCGCGAGAGTTTAATTATTCAGTTACGACAAAGTAGATAGTTTTCTCTATGTTAGTTTCGAGTAAACGATAAATTCTAATACCACTTCCAATACCATTCTGTTGATATCGATCAATCATTCCGTAGATATTGATCATACTTTGTCACGTGGTTTTCGTCAGTGTTATAATCAATTTGAACTTTTGATGTGAGATCATTTATCTTTTACCGTAGCTTGTCTTTGAACTATTACAAAAAACAAACAGTTTTATTGTATTAAGACAAACTACTCGTTGTACAGTACACATGTTTCGGAGAAACGTTTGCCCTCAATGTTCTTTTCACATCTGATTATTGTTAACATCAGCTTTTTGCATCCGGTTATTATATCTTCAACTTTATATAGCGAGCATATTAGATAGAATTGGTAGTTATTTATTATACCACAGCAAACTGGGTCGCTTATCCGAATTGCAATTATCCAAAATTGCGGTTTATTCGAAATTAAGTTAAAAATATGTCATTTCCATATAAAAATCGATACACTATTAAAAAATCACTGACATTATAGATAGCTGTGAATAATTTATCAAACAAATGATTGCAAGTTAATATTTATTGTACATACGTATTATTCATGAAATGTTCACGTCTGTTAACTTGTACAACATTGTTTAAATACCAAAAAGGGTATATACAGGAAATTTCAGATTATCCGAATATTCGTTTATTCGAAATAGGCTTGGTTCCACCACATCGGATAATCGAGTTTGTGATGAACTTCAAACATGTCATATCCACAAATTCAAGTTTAAAATCCTATTATTTTTTACTTCCATTTTATACATCGAATCTATTGAGACAATGTAGGCCTATATTATAAAACTAAAGATATAATTTAAAAGTCAAAAACTAAAGATAATGTTTTCCCGAAACATTTCTCAGGCACAGTATGTTGGTTGCAAAAATAAGTGTACACATTTAAAAAAAAAATATATATTAATAAATTTTAATTTTGTTTTCGATTTCGATTTATAATATTGTATTTTAATGTCTCCATGATACAAAAATTTAAAAACAAATAAATAAATAAACATGGCTGATGTTTATTCATTAACCAGAAATAAACTCCCGTGGTTGGTATGGTAACCACGGATTGTCTAGAAGAAAACATTGTGTTGAGATTCATCTACAATTTTAGTTTACCATCTCATTACTTACAGCTTATGTTTATGCAGTTCATTGTTGTAATGTGAATTTGCCTTATGTTATGCAGTTCATTGTTGTATTACTATAATCACTACTCTTGTGTAGTACTAGAAATTGACCCCCTCCCGTGGTTGGTATGGTAACCACGGAGTGTCTAGAAGCAAATTTTTAGTTTACCATCTCATAAGTTATTACAGTTCATTGTTGTAATTTAAATTTGCCTTACGTTATGCAGTTCATTGTTGTATTACCATTACTACTCTTACTCTTATGATGACTGATGAATCAGACGTAGATTGTGAATAGCGCAACTTATTAAACTTAGATGTTTATTAATACTAATAATAATCACTACTCTTATACATGTGAATAAATATCTATAGTAGTTTCATTTTAAATAGTTGTTTTTAATAATTGTTCGTTTTCAATAAGATTTAAAAAAAAAACAAAAATAAAATAAAAAACCGGGGGTTTCAATTAATATTTGTGCAAAAAGACGAATCGGTTTTCCTCATATTGAAAATAAGACCAAGTGAAACAAAAGAGCCCATGGGCTAAAAGTCATTGAGCATTCACCTCACACTTTGAGGGAAAAGACGACAGAAACTATCAGACAGCGCGTCGCGGGAATTAATATCGGCTTCGCAAATGACAGGGAGACACATTTTCCTCTCGACGCGCGCGCCAACAGCCTATTAATCCGATCAAGTTAGCCGCAATGAAACAGCGCTGATTGGCTCTCGGCCAAACTACACACCCAACACCACGACATAGACAAAGTTAAGCTTTACTTACTTACTCACTCATCACCAGAAACGACCAACTCAAGAGTTCGACCAGACAGACAACTGTCACATAGTCGTTCAGACATACACAACGACAACGCATCAAAGTGTAGATGGTTTGTATGTACTTTAAACGAAGAATGCCAAAGTTAAACGTTCAAGCTGAACGTCGACATCGCAACATAAAATGACTGTACAATGTATCAGAGAATGTCAGGAGCGTGTCATACGTCAGACAGACAAACCAACCCACTTGAGACGTTTTCTTTTTTTATTTTTATTTACTCTTTTACGTTAATTGCAAGATTATTATGGTTAACGATGAACTAATGTAAGCAAAAACTTACGTTTTTACACCCTTTTATTAAACTTGTCCTGACCGCTGTGTATGTGCACGATTTAACATTTTTGTGGTCTATTTTGAACCACTTCCTGATATCCCAGAAAGCTAAAATTTGAAACGTAGACACAGTCCGCGGAACACTTAATTGTATTAAATTTTAATGAATCAATATCGTGTCAATTTCGAACAAATGTCACGTGAAGGCAATGTTTTTTTGTAGAGTGTTGCTGACGCTAACAACCCCGTACTTCTTTTCAAGCATTGTTATACCAACTCAGGCATTGTTACTCATGCACACTTATATATTACTACACAAGTTTATCTGAGCAATCATTGTTATGAATCCATTCGGATTTAACACAAATCAACAAAAATATCTTTTCACGTGTTTGTTTCGAATATTTTTAAAACTTAGCAAAAGCGAAGTTTTTTTTCCTATTACTATTTACTGAAATGTGTTAAGTGCTTATTTGGATGAATAAGTTTCAAGCTCACAATAATCAATGGTTGCTCACGTCATGATAATACTATATAGCATTGTCAATAATACTATATAGTATTGTCAATTCAATACTATATAATACTGTCATGCTCACGTTAACATGTAGGTAGCAAACTATTCGTCAATAAATAAATGTTTTTGTACACAACAATGGTTTAGTGGCTTGAAATGTAGGTACATCGTCAGCAACGCTCTTCGAAAAAAAAACGATATCCTTCGTGTGACAAAATCTCGAAACTGACATGATTTTGACCCATCAACATTCGACACAACGAAATGTACCACAACCCCACGCTATGTTCAAAATTTAAACTCTAGATTATCGGATACATACAAAAAATAACTCAAAAAGGTCCAACCATGGAGTTATAAAGTTAAGTCGTAACTTATAACTCCATGGTCCAACCATTTCATGAGTTGAATGGCGAGAAAGGTTAAGGAAGAGGTAGCGATTGACAATTTTGGGTTGTTAGTTTTTGGCTGTTTATCTGTACTGCTTGCTAGTGTCCTTTGTTTTGTGTTCTTGTCTGTGTTTTTATATAAAAGAAGCAAAACATTGGGATTTTTTACTTCAAATTGTACCTGGTCAGTGAAAATAGGACAAGGTTTTTCAAAACTTTTTCTCTCACTCTTTTTTTTTAGCCATGATATTCAGGGCACAAAGTTTAAAATTCAACGCTGAGCAAGTTGAATAAAAAAGTGCTTAAAAAAATAAATCTACCAGTATCCATTTTGGTTAACACATTTTGTTAATAAACCGTTTCACCTCTTTAATACAAAACGTTCTTAAACATAGGCATAATGTAAAGGTTGCAAAAAACATTTCAACTATCGTGTCGATAAAGCAAGCGATTCATATTAATATAACACGTTCCGAGCTCATAAATTTTCTCCAAAGAACAAAAACGTCGGACATAAAGTGAACAAAAAAAAAAGCAACACTATATGCTGTATATGGGCCTATAAATAAAAATAAATAAAAAACTTGTAATAAAAAAATACACTTTACCCCCCCATAAATCACACAAACATATTTCTCTAAAAGTTTTAAAACAACTAACAAAACGCCTTCCGGTTTATCTCCTCCACCCCCTCCCATATTCACTTTGAAGTTTATGAAAAACACTAACAATATACATGTATATGAAACACCCTTATTCTAAAAATACACCTTACCCCTATGCTCTTTACATCCCTACTTTTTTTGTGTGTATATCCCTTTTTTGTGTAAGAAAAATTGGCATGGATTTGGGAAGTTGACATCGTCTATCTTATACTGTCCGTGTAACACCCCCCGAATACCAGCAGATGACAATATGGCGTAAGGCAGAGGCAAAGACCGATTTGTTACATCAAATCCCATAAAGCTCAGTAGTGTGGTCGAGGAAAGGCTAGGCAATTCAATCACTACCACCCAGACAGACAGACACATCCCGTTTTTCTCCAGATGATACGTCGCGAAAGGAATGATGGGAGACGACGACGACACCATTGGCTCATTCCGACAAGAGACTCGGAGTTTAACGTGGTGGAAATAGAATAAAAAGAAGAAGAAGCGAAGCTAGAAAATGCCGGAATGAATGGGAATGAAAACTAAAGAGGTGATTCGGTTTACGATGGCATCAATAATTCGATGCTCTTGATAACGATGCTCTTGTAAACATTCTTGGAGTATTGTAGAACAAGAAGCGAGTTACAACAATGAAAATGTGAACAAAAAAAATATGAAAAATGCAAGGGTGATTCGGTTTACGATAACATTGATACTTCGGTTTAAACATTAACGATCTTTTTTAAATAACTCTTGAAATAAAAAATAGGTAAAATCTTACCAACACAAATATATATACTATATGACAAAACAGAAAAAAGCACTATAAAACTATGAAATGCAGCCATGGTTCGGTTTACGATGTTATGGATATATTGAATGAATTTTTTATTTATTTATTGAAATCATATTGATTCACAATTGACCATGCTTTTCAAAATAGTTATTGTTGATAATGAAACAAATGTTAAGAAAAACTAAAATAACAAAAAAATATATAGCGGTATTTCGGTTTACGATGCTACGATTAACAATAATTTATGCTTCGATTTAAAATAAATAATTCGGTTTACGGATTAATCCTGTGCAAGATTTAAAATAGTCTTTTTTTCCTTCAAATATTTTAAGCATACTCTTTATACAGTATAGCCTACTGTCATATACAGATATACGTACTGTATGTAAATACATAATGCAAAAAATCCATTTTTTGATTTTTGCATGTTTCGGATTTTGATTAATGCGGTTTTTGATTTACGCGAAGGACTTACGAGGTTCTCGCTTTATGCGTTTTTTTGGTACATTGGTTTATTTTTATTCTCACAAACGACTGTAGATGGCAGTATACACTCAATTCCAGCTCACTCACAAACTCACAAGTGAAGTTTATATAAAAAAGTATAAAAAAACGTATTAAACGTATTATTACATGTATAATGATAAAAAATTTCCGAGAATTATCTCGACATTTTTTAATGCATTTAACAGTAGTATTGAAGTTGCAAAGAACATATTGGGACACCCTATAGCGCATAGTTACATGTTTAATTCCAAAATCAATTTCTAGAAAACTTCCAGTATAACCGTATAAACTTGTTCGAGCAATTCAAAAAGGAGTCCATTAACTCGAACCAAATTAGGAAATGTGATGAGAAAAAAATTATTCGAAATTGAAAACGCAAAATGTATCAATTTTCCATTTGATTAAATCGGGGACATCGATAGTCCCTGGGAAATGAACTTAATCAACTCGTTACTAATTATATTTGGTTAGGATTCAATTTCCAAAACGATCACCTATCATATACTAGACCAAACGAACATAAAACTTTTCACTCAATTTTTGCACTCAATAAAAACGAATGACGTCATAGTTTAAAAATGATGACATGAATCTCACCGGCTATGTATAGATTCCAGGCATTCTATACAATGGTTAGTCTCATTTGCCAAAGTACGAAACAGCATCTTTCATATGTTACTGGCAATGTATATAATCCCAAATTATAAAATAAATATGAACTGTATTATTATTTATAATTATAAATCTGATTTAGGCAATGTATGAAATTAGTATTGGAGTAGTTATTATAAATTTAAGACATGTTTAATTTTAGGCTTAAATGTTTTTCCAAGAAAATATTGTCAACTAACCTAATCTAAACAGTTTTGTACAAGATGTTATTTACTTTGCCACAAAAGATTAGGTATTGTATACAATACCTAGGAATCGTTTACAATACCTGGATTATATACATTGCTTGTAATATATGGAGCTATGCAGGTTAGTGAAAGTTAGTTATCATTCTCTCTAAAAAAATACATTAAGCCTAAATTTAAACCTAAACTAAACTATTGCATAACGTAACTATTTCAATGCTAATTTCATACATTGCCTAAACTTAGCATTCTATAGACTGCCTAGGCATTTGTATCGAATGACTAGATTTTGTACTTTGACGGTTACTTAAATACCAATTACTTTATCTAAGTATTTTTTCTGAGTATTGTTTAGTTTTAGAAACACAAATGACGTCACAGGTTTGTTTCTGTAGTAGACAAAACCCAATTATCATGATAATGTATTTTTTAAGATGATGGTGAATTTAAAATCAACATTATAATTTGAAACAGTAATCCGATTTGAAGCATTACAGTTCGAGCTCCTGTCTTATGTCGAGATTTTCTTATCCGGATAAAAAGTTTTATCGGAAATTAAAGATGGATAAAATAGGATTATTATGTAGAAAAAAAAAACAAATTTCCAATTTTTGAATCCCATTTTTTTTTGTGTCTATGTGTGCCAACGTGTGAAGAATTCTAATCAAGACGAGATGATGAGAAAAGAAGAGAAGCATAATAAGAAAAGAAATCGGATCAAGTCACGTGCTCTCCTCTTTTGGGTTTCTCATACAACCCATGTTGACATCCAGAAATAAAAATGGGAAATAAAAAATGGAAGGGGGGGGGGAAGAAAAAATCGTTTTAAGCACGTTGCATTACGATACATAATACAGTCAAGCCTCATACACCGAGGTTAATTGGCGCACGGAGCATTTCCTATAACGACCATCGTTATAAGGAAAATTCATTGTGTGAACAGCATTTAACTTAATATTAATTAAGTACTAATTCGTTCAAAATGGCTGTCTATCTCTTGACATACTTTCTATAATAAAAGAAAAATTTTTAAAAGACCGTTTTCACTTACTGCCATGCGACAATGCAATGCTCGTTGTATGAACAGCAGTTTAAACCTTGAAATGGCTCGTTGTGTAAAATATTGTTGCAAAATCTGCTCGTTATAGGAAATTCGACTGTATCTTATATCTAAAAGCCAGTTGTGACGATTTGGGTCTCATGCTACCCTAACTTATGGTACTTTCTAGTCAGTGCTTAATGATCCTTGGCATGAGCTTAATGACCCTTGAACTTAGTCGTTCCCTCAAGGGGTCATGTGGTTTCGTTATTTCCATGTAATCGAAATTTATCATGTAAATGATAAATAATAATTAATAATAAATTAATAAAGTTAGCAGTCAAAATTACCTATAATATTTGTCTAGATCTGTCACTAACGCAGCATTATTAGTAAACAATGGCGTTAGTGACCACGCGAGTTTAATTTTATTCTCTTTTAGTAAACAATGGCGTTAGTGACCACGCGAGTTTAATTTTATTCTCTGAAAATAATTTAATTTTACTCTCTCAAAATAATTTAAATTACAACAATCAAATTTTACTCTAGACACCCCGTGGTTACCATATTAACCACGGGGGCTATCTATCTAGTTAATAATAAATAAATGAATTTAAATAAGATAAAAATAAAATTTAATTTTCTACTAGGCCTACTACTACTACTGTATATAATTTCCTTTGTACGTGTTTATGAAATGTTTTGAATCCACGGGTTTTTTAAGTTGTACGTGTATTCACTGGTCACGAATCAACCTACATCCCGTGCTATAGCACGGATTACCATCTAGTATCGAAATAATGTGTACGAGATAACATGCACTTTTTATAAACCAAGTTCTCGGTTTAATAACTCGTAAACCAGCTCGCTTTGGCATAATGATGGTCAACTCTAAATGAACTGACACTATTACGTCATCAGGTCGTTCGCTCTAAGGCTTTTGTCGTAAACTAATGGGCGCACTCGAGGGGCATTATTTTAATAAACTATGGACAATCTCGAGGCTCTACAAGTTGAAAAATTCCTGTAATGCACGAGGACACGTATTTAAAAATGCACGAACATAACTTAGGACATTCCTCATCTTTTATATAAATATATATTACGCGTTTAAAGGATTACTAAACGACCGTAAAATTGTCACCGGCTAAAATATATTGTAAAGTTTCGTTTTTTTTTTGTATCATTAACATATTAAATATAATAAAAATTTTACACAAGAGAAACATGACGTTAAATGACTTGAAAACAAGATGTATAAACGTCGTCAACTTAATTAGAAGCTATGTGTTGTTAGTGATGTATAATTAGTCGGCGTTATGTGTCGTATGTCAACGAAATAAGAAGAAAAACTGATAAACGAATCGAACGAGGACCAGAAATTAATTAGAGAAACGTGTTCATTTAAAAACTTTTAACGAACAAAACTTGTCAACTTAACGAACGTGTTGCAATATAAGGTAAATCAAGTAATAAATCAACTTTGTGTCACAAACACGAATTGCAACGACGATAAATAGGCACAAAATGGAGTGTCGTTCGTACATTCACAAGGTGTTCCTAACACAACTGTTACATTTATATTAACTACTATACCGATACATTCGCTACTGTATCCGATATGGAAAACCCCCGATTAATGTGAATTAATGATTAGCAATTTCGCTAATACAATTGTATGCGAAATCCTTGCAGATGCTCGTAAACATCGAGAAAATTTCGCTGACATGCGATTTTTTTGTGCGAGGTCCACGGGCGATTTAACGCTGAAGTTTTGAGCAATTTTAGGAATTTAGATCCAGTATGTGAATTTCGATTTATGCGAAAATAAATTTATGCGATGATTCGATATTTGATTTGTGCGAGTTTTGACTAATTTCATTTTTTATTTCTGTAATTTTCGGCGTTATTTCTATATGCGATTTTTTTACACTGGATTTATGCGCCTTTTCATTTTATGCGAAGGACTTATGCGGTTTTCATTTTTAATGCGTTATTTGGTACATTAGAGTATCTTTCTCATAATTCCCTTAGTGTGTTCGCATTCTTTGTGTGTGCGCTTTTGAAATGTGGAGGGTTGGGTGATCTTTTTTCCTCTTCTCCTTTGCTTAACCCCATGTGATGAAAAAACTAGTAGAAATAGTTAGGGTCACTCAATCTCACTGAACACTCCCTTGGGGGTAGTAAGACAAAAACTCATGTTGCAAAGCAATATGGGTTAAAAAATTAAATAGCTGTACCGAATGTTTCAAAGCAATATGAGTTAAAAAATAAATAGCTGTAACGACTGTTGCGAAGCAAGTTAAAAATTGCATAATAATAACTTAATAATTAATAACTTTCCCGTCATTTTGACCGGCGTATACTACTAGTACAGTATAATTTCATAAACGACTGTAAATGGCGGTAAAAGTTCAATTCTCAACCCACTCACTCACAAGTATAAAAAGTATATAAACCGAAAAATTCGCTTTAATATAACTAAGGACGTGATCTTGCACGTATATGATTCCTCCCCCCCTTCAAATGTAATGTACCACGATTCCCATATCTCAAACTACGGTTTGATCTTTCGTGACCGATAACGATTTCTCGCGTTTCAAGGAAATACAAACCAAAAAAAAAAACAAAAAAAAACAAGTGAAAAAGAAACGAGAGACAAATAAAAAAACGCGTGAAAAAGAAAGAAAAGAACGAGAGATCAAAATACTCGAGTCATAATGTCACAGAAAAAAACACGTCAACAACACCATGACGTATTTTCGAAACGCATGCACCAAAAATGAGGTTTATGAAACTCGGGGACATTTTCAACGGATTTCGAACAGAAAAATGGTGTTCACCAAAAAAAATTCAGTTTTGTCTCTATTCTTGTATTCCCATGTCGTAGTACAGAAAAGAATCAGTTGTCTGAATCCAATCATCGTTGGAGGTCAAAGCAACGACGACGACAACTCTGTAAAGTTCTGCTTCGTCAGCGGTTCAGCAAAAAAGACAAACGACACCAAAAACCAAAAAAAAAGTTGAAAATATAAAAGAAAAAAAACTTACACCTACAAAGCACACAACGAGGTAGAATAAAATACTGAAAAGGAGTATAGAAAAGAACGTGATCTGCCCCTGCGAGGGCGAAATCAAAAATCTCCGATGATAGAAGTAATATTGGAAGAGATTTATCATCAAAAGTCTTTTATTTTTTCTTTTCTTTGACGTGCTGAAATTACTGGAGGAACTCAATAGGTTGATGGTGGTGGAAATGTGAAAACGTCCAAAATATATATACATATATAAAAGAACGAAAATGATCATTTTTCGACCCTCCGTCCATCATACTAAGAATTCATTTCCGACACCATCTTTCAGTTGTCACATTTTGTACTTTAAAAGAACTAACCGGAAAAATGGACCTAACTAGAATATAGTGACACTTCAGCTATGGAAATTTACAATAAAATAAATATAAAACAAAATATAAACAAGTAATAAGAACAAGTACATTAAAAATGCTTTTCTTGATATATATAAACCCTACTACTACTACTACTACTACTACATTATCGCCCTGGCGTAACATACGCCGCCTACCGGCGGCGTGTGTTAGCTCTGTAACCATACGCCGCCTAGCGGCCACGTATCCTTCCCGTGGATATCATTGTTTACCCTGGTTGCTATAGTAAACCTGCGTGAATTAAAAACGTGAAGAAAATTATATACATATATTAGGATACCAGCATATAGTGAGCGACCGCCATATTGGTTTTTCATTAATGCCATATAGCCAGTGACTCGATACATTAAGACCGATCCATAGACACCTCATTCATCAAAATTTATCGAGTCGTGTTCTTTTTATATATGTAAAAACTCACAACTCACTCACAAGTGAAGCTAATATAAAGATTATATAATAAAAGAGGTTGAAAAATAGTATTAATCGAAAATCGCATATATCTAAATTCCTATTGAGTAGCAAAACTTAAATGTCTAATGACTCGTGCACCATCGCACAAACAACGATCGCACAAATATCGCACAACAACGAAACTGCTTATAACTAGTATCTGAGAAAATCTTCTCTCGTCGATTGTTACAGAAAACGTATATAAGAATCTCGCATAAATTGAGGACTCTCCTGTATAGAATTTAATAAACTTCTTTCCGATAAAAATGAAAAGCACCATAAACCATTATATGACTCGGAGAAAGAGCGATAAACCGAGATAACAGGGTGCTATAAACGTTTATGAGACTTCGATTTCAAATGTAAAATCGATAAACATCGTCATATTATATTTTTATGAGTAGTAGTAGTAGATCTGGTGTAATTACCACTTTAAACATGACACACTCTTGCAAACGTATGAACATTATTATAACTTATAAGTAACACTATTTTCATCACAATATCGATTTGATTCGGTTATGCTATATTACAGGGTGTTTAAAAAATAATGTCACAATTTGACAAGGCCATACATAACTAAGTAACAAATATTAACAAACAAACGTGCTTTGCATTAGTCGATAGAAGAATTCTACAAGTTTCACGTCGTAATGGCGATTAATTGATGTTTTGCACATGCCCTGCTAGAGGGCTCATTGTAGCAAAATGGCGACCGTTTTTTGTTACTTAGGATCTTGTCAAAGTGTATCAATATTTCTGAAATACCCTGTACGGTACTTTACTGTAAATATTAAATAAAATGAAGAACATATTAATCACTTTAATGCACAATCCTACTAATGAAAGAGCACGACCTTCCTCCTCCTCATCATCCTCCTCCTACTACTCCTTACCAGTTATAGCCATTGGACAAGAAACATCACGTGGTTCTTTCTTTTGCACCTGGCCATAAAGAAAGAATTCTAGAACCTTCTAGAACTTTCACAAATCTTCTAGAAACTTCCACTGTGTGGCAGTGTCACTGTGTTTTTACGAACGCCACCTTACCATGTGTGAAAATGCCAAAACTCATACCGAAATCGATACTCTAACTGTAACGAATATTGCGAAGAGATATGAGTTAAATGAATAAACAACTTTCCCGTCACTTTTTTACGAGCTATTCACTTGTATATAATTATAATACTGTATAATATACACATAATATATCTATCAAAACTACGTATTTGTACATGTGCAATCACATTTGTTAGCTTTTAAAGAACTTTTTCATTTTCTTTTTCTTTTTTTATAACTTCTCAAAAAGCTATATAATATGATGAAAAAAAAGAAAGTCAAGTATCTGAAGTTTATATACTGTATAAACACAAAAAAATTTAGAAAAAGCAAAATAAACGACGACAACAATCGATACTTTTCAAAGTCAAGAGCGGAAAAGGAAACAAAACGAATAAAAAAACAGAACAGACATTAGAAAAAAGAAGATCCATCTCGTTCAATTTTTCTTTCTTTTATACTTCTTATA